>JAPZVO010000435.1:1064-25677 GCA_029962745.1 Echinometra lucunter | reverse complement strand
CATGCAAAAACATGCCCTTTTGAAATCTGCCATAGCTCGTTAAATAGCATGGGGACCCCCCAATTTTTTTGCATTTTCTGAAAGCCTATGAAATGGAGATTTGAATTCAAGAAAAAAAATTGAGGGTCGAGCAGTCGGAACATCGTCATATTCTAAGGTGAAATCAAAATTTCATTTTTTCAATTATGACGTCATATTTTTTACCTTTAACCGAGACTATGTCGCTTATTATTCATTAATTTTCGCTGAGATTTCGATATGTTGTAGCTGATACAATTGTCTACAAATATGCTATTCATTGTTACTCATTTTGATGACGACATCATGGTCTAAATTCACGATTAAAGGTACAATGTCAATTTTTCTCAATTTGCGTGTATTCTCTATGGGACATGACCTTTATGTAATTCTTGATTCTACATTCTCGTCTTCTTTGATCAACATCTTCCTTATTTCTGCTTGATTTTCGCCCATCTTTAAGTATGTTGCAGCTGAGAAAATTCTCTATCTTATGCATTCATATGTTTTTGAATCAAATGTCGAAAACATGTCGAAATTTTGAGTGGAAAACCTGATATTAGAATTCCGTTTTGAATCAACGTGTTATCTCTATGAGCTGTTTTCAGGTATACCTTCAAAGCACTTGCCTCACATGCTCAAGGTCCCTTGTTCGAGTCCCGGAGGGAAGGGGGCAATTTTTTTTTTCCGTTTGCTTTATTTTTACATGTTATATTACTATCCTCTTTAACTATATGATTGCATATACAGTCACAGTCGATGAAATAAACTGCTGATTTTGGCCCGTTCTGACAATACCAATGCAGCGCACAGTAGTTTATGTATAACCCTATAGAAAATCTGATTCGTTAAGGTGAATTCAAGCTTTGGATCATCTTTTAAGTATTCTGCGATATCAAACCATCCAATTTCTATGACGTTAGTCTCCTATTGAGGCGTAAAAATTGATCAAAAGTCTTACCAACGAATTTATCACAATCCATGTCGAAACCTAAAAGATGCCAACAGACCACCTAATTCGTCACGAGTCTATGACGAATTCTATTCTCGTTATTAGGTGGTCTGTCATCTTTGACAGATCACCTTTTCATTTCGTCAGAATCTTCTTTCATTATTTTTAATTATTCTCTTTATTGGTACCCACTTTTTTGTGCAGTCGAAATCTCAGAACTGGCCCTACCATTTTTTGTCAAATTTTCATGAATTATCAGTCCTTACGAGATCTCGGTTTTTTACTCATTTTCAAGTTCATCAGATCATCGTGACGTCATCCAGGCGCCATTTTGTAAATATCATTTCATGATCATATCTTCTTAACTGAATGTCATTTCTCATTCATACTTAGCATGATAAATATTCATATCAAACTCAATAATTCCATTCATTTAGACGCGCACGTACGCGTACGTCCGCGCGTCAGCGCGCGCGCAAAAATTAAAAATGCTCAGAATCGACTCATACTCATTTTGCACACGTTTCAGGCCATTTTAAGCATTTCAAAAATTTGCGCGCGTCCGCGTCCGCGCGCGCCATATTTGCGCGCGCACACCAAAGAAAACGTAAAAACACCGTTTTTTCACTTGATTTGCGATCCTAATACTTTTCTTAACCATTCGCAACAATTGAAAGTCATTTTCAACTCCTCATAAGGCCGCACGCGCGCGTCAAACTTCAAAATCCGTGCGCGCGTCTATAGGGCAAATAACGTAAAAACATGCAAAAACATGCCCTTTTGAAATCTGCCACAGCTCGTTAAATAGCATGGGGACCCCCCAATTTTCTTGCATTTTCTGAAAGCCTATGAAATGAAGATTTGAATTCACGAAAAAAAATTGAGGGTCGAGCAGTCGGAACGTCGTCATATTCTAAGGTGAAGTCAAAATTTCATTTTTTCAATAATGACGTCATATTTTTTACCTTTAACCGAGACTATCTCGCTTAATATTCATCAATTTTCGCGGAGATTTCGATATGTTGTAGCTGAGACAATTCTCTACAAATATGTGTTCATTGTTGCTCATTTTGATGACGACATCATGGTCTAAATTCACGATTAAAGGTACAATGTCAATTTTTCTCAATTTGCGTGTATTCTCTATGGGACATGACCTTTATGTAATTCTTGATTCTACATTCTCGTCTTCTTTGATCAACATCTTCCTTATTTCTGCTTGATTTTCGTCTATCTTTAAGTATGTTGCAGCTGAGAAAATTCTCTATCTTATGCATTCATATGCTTCTTAATCAAATGTCGAAAACATGTGAAATTTTGACTGGCAAACCTGATATTAGAATTCCGGTTTGAATCAACGTGTTATCTCTATGAGCTGTTTTCAGGTATACCTTCAAAGCACTTGCCTCACATGCTCAAGGTCCCTGGTTCGAGTCCCGGAGGGAAGGGGGCAATTTTTTTTTCCGTTTGCTTTATTTTTACATGTTATATTACTATCCTCTTTAACTATATGATTACATATACAGTCACAGTCGATGAAATAAACTGCTGATTTTGGCCTGTTATGACAATAGCAATGCAGCGCACAGTAGTTTATGTATAACCCTATAGAAAATCTGATTCGTTAAGGTGAATTCAAGCTTTGGATCATCTTTTAAGTATTCTGCGATATCAAACCATCCTATTTCTATGACGTTAGTCTCCTATCGAGGCGTAAAAATTTTATCAAAAGTCTTACCAACGAAGTTATCACAATCCATGTCGAAACCTAAAAGATGCCGACAGACCACCTAATTCGTCACGAGTCTATGACGAATTCTATTCTCGTTATTCTTTTTATTGGTACCCACTTTTTTGTGCAGTCGAGATCTCAGAACTGGCTGAATCATTTTTCGTCAAATTTTCAGGAATCATCAGTCATAACGAGATCTCGGATGTTTAGTCAATTTCAAGTTCATCGGGTCATCGTGACGTCATCCAGACACCATTTTGTAAAAATCATCTCATGATCATATCTTCATAACGGAATGTCATTTTTCATTCATATTTGGCATGATGAATATTCATATCAATCTGAACAATTCCAACTTTTTAAACGCGCGCGTACGCGTACGTCCGCGCGTCAGTGCGCGCGCAAAATTTAAAAATGCTCAAAATCACTCATGGATCAAACCAAAATCCATTTCAGGTCATTTTAAGCATTTCAAAAATTTCCGCGCGTAAGCGCCCGCGCGCGCGTTTTGCGCGTGCGCAACTTGTAAATAACGTAAAAACGCCGTTTTTTCACTTGAATTGCAATTCTGAGACATTTCTTGACCATTTCCATCAGTTTAGAATCGATTTCAACTTACCAAAACGCCGCACGCACGCGTCAAAGTTTAAAATCCGTGCGCGCGTCTATGGGGCAAATAACGTAAAAACACGCAAAAACATGCCCCTTTAAAATCCGCCATAGCTCGTTAAAAAGCATGGGGACCCCCCCTTTTTTTTTACATTTTCTGAAAGCCTATGAATTGAAGATTTGAATTCATGAAAAAAAATTGGGGGTCGAACAGTCGGAACGCTACCATATTCTCATGTGAACTCAAAATTTCATTTTTTCAATTATGACGTCATGTTTTTTACCTTTAATCAAGACTATCTCGCTTATTGTTGGTCGATTTTCGCCGGGATTTCAGTATGTTGTAGCTGAGACAATGCTCTTATATACCAATTGCCTTTATTTTTCACTTTGAGAACTGCATCATGGTCTAATCTTACGATAAACGGAGGCATGTCATTTTTTCACATTTTGCGTGTATTGTCTATGGGACATGACCTTTTTCTAATTTTTGATTCTACATTCCCGTCTTTTTTGAGCAACAGCTCCGTTATTTCTGATCAATTTTCGCCCAGCTTCGAGTATGTTGTAGCTGAGAAAATTCTCTATCTTAAGTGTGCTATTTATTTTTTAATCAGATGTCAGGAACATATCGAAATTTGAACTGGAAGATATGATTTAGGAATCCCATTTTCCATCTACGTGTTATCTCTATGGACTATATTCTGGTCCATCGGGTAAAGCACTGGTCTCACATCCTCATGGTCCCTGGTTCGACTCCCGGTGACGGCAGTGTCATTTTTTTTTTTTTTTTTTTTTTTTTTTTTTTTACATTTTTTACCCTTTTATATTACCACCTTTATCGACTTCGTTTACACATACAATGACAAATAAAGCGATAACTGTGCTATTTTACCTGTTATGTCTATTGCAATACAGTGTACATTAGTTTATGTACAGTTCTATTGCAAATATGATTCATGAACGTGTATTGAAGGTTTTGGGATAACTTTGCATAATACTAGAAATCAAATCATTCTGGGTCTGTGATGCTAGTCTCCTTCTCAAACCTGAATATTTTTCAAGTTCATCAGGTCATCGAACATTAGATAAACTGGTGATTAGACGGCAAATAGATTACCCAACACAAAACGTTTCAGAACGTTCTTAGAACACATTTATTAGGTCTGCTACATCTTCGTCTTTAATAATAGTTACAAAACATTTTTATTAGATCCGTTTCGTCTTCGACTTTAATAAACGTTCATAAAACGTTTTTATTAGGTCTGCTGCGTCTTTGTCTTTAATAAACGTTCACAAAACATTTTGAGATCGTTCACAAAACGTTTTTATTAGGTCCGCTACGTCTTCGTCTTTAATAAACGTTCACAAAACGTTTTCAGAACGTTTCCAAAATGTTTACAAAACGTTTTTTATTAGGTCCGCTACGTCTTCGTCTTGAATAAACGTTCACAAAATATTTTCAGAACGTTCACAAAATGTTTACAAAACGTTTTCATTAGGTCTGCTGCGTCTTCGTCTTTAATAAACGTTCACAAAACGTCAAAACGTTTCCAAAACCTTGTCAGAACGTTTACAAAACGTTTTTTATTAGGTCCGCTACGTCTTCCTCTTGAATAAACGTTCACAAAATGTTTACAAAACATTTTTATTAGGTCTGCTACGTCTTCGTCTTTAATAAACGTTCACAAAACGTTTTCAGAAAACTTCACAAAACATTTACAAAACGTTTTTACTAGGTCGGCTATGTCTTCATCTTTAATGAACGTTCTTTGTCTTTGTCCTTAATAAACGTTCGCAAAACATTTTCAGAAGTTCATAAAAAGTTTACAAAAGGTCTTTATTAGGTCCGCTACGTTTTAGTCCTTAGTAAAAGTTCACAAAACGTCTTCAGAACGTTCACACAAGTTTTTTTTTTTATGTCCGCTACGTATTCGTCTTTGAAAAACGTTCGTAAAACATTTTCAGAAGGTTCATAAATAGTTTACAAAACATTTTTATTAGGTCCGCTACGTCTTTGTCTTCAATAAACCGTTCACAAAACGTTTTCAGAACATTTTTCAGAACGTTTTTTATCAGGGCTGCTTCCTCTTCGTAAATTTTCTCTGAATGGGGATTTTAATAGGGAATGACTTTAATCCTCTTGATGACCATGATAATGAGAAAGTAATGTTGCTGACGGTGATACAAACCCTGATGATGAAAATGATGAATAAAAGGCCAACTCTCATATACCTGTTATAATCATAGATATCATATCCATATCAAAAAGACGACAGACCACCTAATTCGTCTGATCGAATGACGAATTAAATCTCGTTATTATTCTTTTTATTGGTACCCACTTTTTTGTGCAGTCGAGATCTCAGAACTGGCTGAATCATTTTTCGTGAAATTTTCAGGAATCATCAGTCATAACGAGATCTCGGATGTTTAGTCAATTTCAAGTTCATCGGGTCATCGTGACGTCATCCAGGCGCCATTTTGTAAAAATCATCTCATGATCATATCTTCATAACGGAATGTCATTTTTCATTCATATTTGGCATGATGAATATTCATATCAATCTGAACAATCCTAACATTTTAGACGCGCGCGTACGCGTACGTCCGCGCGTCAGTGCGCGCGCAAAATTTAAAAATGCTCAAAATCACTCATGGATTAAACCAAAATCCATTTCAGGTCATTTTAAGCATTTCAAAAATTTCCGCGCGTAAGCGCCCGCGCGCGCGTTTTGCGCGTGCGCAACTCGTAAATAACGTAAAAACGCCGTTTTTTCACTTGATTTGCAATTCTGAGACATTTCCAGACCATTTCCATCAATTTAGAATCGATTTCAACTTACCATAACGCCGCACGCGCGCGTCAAAGTTTAAAATCCGTGCGCGCGTCTATGGGGCAAATAACGTAAAAACATGTAAAAACATGCCCCTTTAAAATCCGCCATAGCTCGTTAAAAAGCATGGGGACCCCCCATTTTTTTTACATTTTCTGAAAGCCTATGAGTTGAAGATTTGAATTCATGAAAAAAATTGGGGGTCGAACAGTTGGAACGTTACCATATTCTCATGTGAACTGAAAATTTCATTTTTTCAATTATGACGTCATGTTTTTTACCTTTAATCAAGACTATCTCGCTTATTGTTGGTCGATTTTCGCCAGGATTTCAGTATGTTGTAGCTGAGACAATGCTCTTATATACCAATTGCCTTTATTTTTCATTTTGAGAACCGCATCATGGTCTAATCTTACGATAAACGGAGGCATGTCATTTTTTCACATTTTGCGTGTATTGTCTATGGGACATGACCTTTTTCTTATTCTTGTTTCTACATTCCCGTCTTTTTTGAGCAACAGCTCCGTTATTTCTACTCGATTTTCGCCCAGCTTCGAGTATGTCGTAGCTGAGAAAATTCTCTATCGTAAGTGTGCCATTTATTTTTTAATCAGATGTCAGGAACATATCAAACTTTGAACTGGAAGATATGATTTAGGAATCCCATTTTCCATCTACGTGTTATCTCTATGGACTATATTCTGGTCCATCGGTAAAGCACTGGTCTCACATCCTCATGGTCCCTGGTTCGACTCCCGGCGACGGCGGTGTCAATTTTTTTTTTTTTTTTTTTTTTTTTTTTTTTTTTTTACATTTTTTGCCCTTTCTTATTACCATCTTCATCGACTACGTTTACACATACAATTACAAACAATGCCTGCGTTATTTTGCGTGTTATGTCTATTGCAATGCAGTGTACATTAGTTTATGTACAACCCTATTGCAAATATGATTCATGAACGTGTATTGAACCTTTAGGGTTAACTTTGCATAATACTAAAAATCAAATCGTCCTGTGTCTGTGATGCTAGTCTCCTTCTCAGACCTGAATATTTTTTTAGTTCATCAGGTCATCGAACATTAGATAAACTGGTGATTAGACGGCAAATAGATTACCCAACACAAAACGTTTCAGAACGTTCTTAGAACACATTTATTAGGTCTGCTACATCTTCGTCTTTAATAATTGTTACAAAACATTTTTATTAGATCCGTTTCGTCTTTGACTTTAATAAACGTTCATAAAACGTTTTTATTAGGTCTGCTGCGTCTTTGTCTTTAATAAACGTTCACAAAACATTTTGAGAACGTTCACAAAACGTTTTTATTAGGTCCGCTACGTCTTCGTCTTTAATAAACGTTCACAAAACGTTTACAAAACTTTTTTTATTAGGTCCGCTACGTCTTCGTCTTGAATAAACGTTCACAAAATATTTTCAGAAAGTTCACAAAATGTTTACAAAACGTTTTTATTAGGTCTGCTGCATCTTCGTCTTTAATAAATGTTCACAAAACGTTGTCAGAACGTTTCCAAAACGTTTACAAAACGTTTTTTATTAGGTCCGCTACGTCTTCGTCTTGAATAAACGTTCACAAAATATTTTCAGAACGTTCACAAAATGTTTACAAAACATTTTTATTAGGTCTGCTACGTCTTCGTCTTTAATAAACATTCACAAAACGTTTTCAGAAACCTTCACAAAACATTTACAAAATGTTTTTACTAGGTCGGCTATGTCTTCATCTTTAATGAACGTTCGCTATGTCTTTGTCTTTAATAAACGTTCGCAAAACATTTTCAGAAGCTCATAAAAAGTTTACAAAACGTCTTTATTAGGTCCGCTACGTTTTAGTCCTTAGTAAAAGTTCACAAAACGTTTTCAGAACGTTCACACAAGTATTTTTATGTCCGCTACGTCTTCGTCTTGAATAAACGTTCACAAAATATTTTCAGAACGTTCACAAAATTTTTACAAAACATCTTTATTAGGTCTGCTACGTCTTCGTCTTTATTAAACGTTCACAAAAACGTTTTCGGAAACCTTCACAAAACATTTACAAAACGTTTTTACCAGGTCGGCTATGTCTTCATCTTTAATGAACGTTCGCTATGTCTTTGTCTTTAATAGACGTTCGTAAAACATTTTCAGAAGGTTCATAAATAGTTTACAAAACATTTTTATTAGGTCCGCTACGTCTTTGTCTTCAATAAACGTTCACAAAACGTTTTCAGAACATTTTTCAGAACGTTTTTTATCAGGGCTGCTTCCTCTTCGTAAATTTTCTCTGAATGGGGATTTTAATTGAGAATGACTATAATCCTCTTGATGACCATGATAATGAGAAAGTAATGTTGCTGACGGTGATACAAACCCTGATGATGAAAATGATGAATAAAAGGCAAACTGTCATATACCTTTTATAATCATAGATATCATATCCATATCAAAAAGACGACAGACCACCTAATTCGTCTGATCGAATGACGAATTAAATCTCGTTTTTAATTATTCTCTTTATTGGTACCCACTTTTTTGTGCAGTCGAAATCTCAGAACTGGCCCTGTCATTTTTTGTCAAATTTTCATGAATTATCAGTCCTTACGAGATCTCGGTTTTTTACTCATTTTCAAGTTCATCAGATCATCGTGACGTCATCCAGGCGCCATTTTGTAAATATCATTTCATGATCATATCTTCTTAACGGAATGTCATTTCTCATTCATACTTAGCATGATGAATATTCATATCAATCTGAATAATTCCATTCATTTAGACGCGCGCGTACGCGTACGTCCGCGCGTCAGCGCGCGCGCAAAAATTAAAAATGCTCAGAATCGACTCATATTCATTTTGCACACGTTTCAGGCCATTTTAAGCATTTCAAAAATTTGCGCGCGTCCGCGTCCGCGCGCGCCATATTTGCGCGCGCACACCAAAGAAAACGTAAAAACACCGTTTTTTCACTTGATTTGCGATCCTAATACTTTTCTTAGCAATTCACAACAATTGACAGTCGATTTCAACTCCTCATAAGGCCGCACGCGCGCGTCAAAGTTCAAAATCCGTGCGCGCGTCTATGGGGCAAATAACGTAAAAACATGCAAAAACATGCCCTTTTGAAATCTGCCATAGCTCGTTAAATAGCATGGGGACCCCCCAATTTTTTTGCATTTTCTGAAAGCCTATGAAATGGAGATTCGAATTCAAGAAAAAAATTTGAGGGTCGAGCAGTCGGAACATCGTCATATTCTCAGGTGAAATCAAAATTTCATTTTTTTTCAATTATGACGTCATATTTTTTACCTTTAACCGAGACTATGTCGTTTATTATTCATCAATTTTCGCTGAGATTTCGATATGTTGTAGCTGAGACAATTCTCTACAAATATGGTATTCATTGTTACTCATTTTGATGACGACATCATGGTCTAAATTCACGATTAAAGGTACAATGTCAATTTTTCTCAATTTGCGTGTATTCTCTATGGGACATGATCTTTATGTAATTCTTGATTCTACATTCTCGTCTTCTTTGATCAACATCTTCCTTATTTCTGCTTGATTTTCGCCCATCTTTAAGTATGTTGCAGCTGAGAAAATTCTCTATCTTATGAATTCATATGTTTTTTAATCAAAAGTCGAAAACATGTGAAATTTTGACTGGAAAACCTGATATTAGAATTCCGTTTTGAATCAACGTGTTATCTCTATGAGCTGTTTTCAGGTATACCTTCAAAGCACTTGCCTCATATGCTCAAGGTCCCTGGTTCGAGTCCCGGAGGGAAGGGGGCAATTTTTTTTTTCCGTTTGCTTTATTTTTACATGTAATATTACTATCCTCTTTAACTATATGATTACATATACAGTCACAGTCGATGAAATAAACTGCTGATTTTGGCCCGTTATGACAATAGCAATGCAGCGCACAGTAGTTTATGTATAACCCTATAGAAAATCTGATTCGTTAAGGTGAATTCAAGCTTTGGATCATCTTTTAAGTATTCTGCGATATCAAACCATCCTATTTCTATGACGTTAGTGTCCTATCGAGGTTTAAAAATTTTATCAAAATTCCTACCAACGAATTTATTACAACCCATGTCGAAACCTAAAAGATGCCGACAGACCACCTAATTCGTCACGAGTCTATGACGAATTCTATTCTCGTTTTTATGCAAGTTTTTTATGGTGAAAAGGTCACCAGAGGTCAAAAGGTTACAAAATTTGACCTCTACCTATGATACAGAGCAAATGCATTTTTTAAATCACCAAAACCCCTTAACAGATTTGTTTTTCATTGAAAATTAATTGAAATTAAAAGTTACGTACTGCAATCATGTTTTTACTTAATATCAGCAAACAAATGTATGAAGAAGAAGAAGTAGCATCAACAATCTGGTACTTATCTTATACATGTTCTATGGATTATTTGTAAGTTTTGACATACATGTGTCAAAAAGGAGCGTAACACTTCACAATTCCTTGCTGAAACACCCTACAATCAGTCATAAAGCAGGTAAAATCAGTCAAAGTCACAAAGCTATGAGCAGTACCAAATCAAAATAAGAAGAACTAAAAATATGTATATTATAACTAAAATGAGAAACTCAAAATGAAGATATCGACAAGCTGAATTCCATCGGTGCTCTTATTTATTTTCCTGCAGTAATGCACACCTCACATCACGTTGGTATTACAAACAAAAATAACTCAAATTACAGAGAAATTGAATCAACTCAGAAACAAATAATGGAAGAACTGAAAAGGAGAACCAAGGGTGGAAGAAGAATGTTCTGAATAAAAAGGAAATGGTGAGTAAAAAAAGAGTCATGACTGAATAGAAATGATGGAAAAATAAATGAAAAGGAACTGAGGTCTTGATAACCGAGCCCACTTTTATAGATGGTGTAGGAAAATAAGTTTATAACTGCTCTAACTTCGAAATTCTTCACTAATATCTTCTCTGTGACCACTTTAAAAAGTTGATTTACTAGTCCTACAAATTTGTGATACATTTCATGCAAACTTATGCTGTGGAAAGGTCACCAGAGGTCAAAAGGTGGCAAACTTTGACCTAAATTTACCTATGATATATAGCAAATACAGTTTTTTTACCACCATGATCCTATAACACAGTTTTTATAATGGAAATGAATTAAAATGAGCAGTTTCATTGCTGTTATTATGTTTTTGTTTAATATCAGCAGATGCTTGAAAAAGGTGGAATTTAGCATTTCGTATGTAGAATGAAGGGATTTCATTGATAAAGGAAAGGTAATATACATGTACAAGCTGGCATTTGTTTTATTCATTGAAATCACGTTCATTTCGTAATGATGATGTATAACAAACTGCATTGTCCAAATATTAGTTGTGATCTCAGGCCATGAAAGATTTGAGAGTAACATTTGCTATAAAATATTCCTTGATCTGATGACAGTTCTTTGAATTACTATCCCTTCATTCTACATACCTAGCATTTGCCTGCTGATATGGTCATGAGGTATCTTCCATCCAAGTTTTTTTTTTTGCTGGTAACATTAACTTTCTGGTATTGAATAAAAACATGAATGGAGAGATGTAACGTTTAGTTTAATTAATTTTCAATGAAAAAGTCTCTTATAGAGTCTTTGTGATAAAAAAAGTCCCTGCATTTGCTCTATATTAGATGTTAAGGTCAAAATTTGTGACCTTTTGACCTCTGGTGAACTCTTCACCATAAAAAAATGCATATAACGCAGCACAGACTTGTTGAGCTCAATTAAGCCAACATTTTAAGGGGTCATATGATATTTTTCTGAAGAATTACAAAGCTAGAGCAGTTACAAACTATCTATACCCCTAAATTTCTAAAAACCAGCTGTAAAAGTGGGTGTGGTCATGGGGGTATCTGTCATCCCAATTTTTTTCACTGGCAACATTAACTTTCTGGTATTAAATAAACACATGATTGGGCATATGTAACTTTCAATTTTAATCAAGTTTCAATGAAAAAAAAATTGTTATAGGGTCTTTGTAATAAAAAAAATCCCTGCATTTGCTCTATATTGGAGATATAAAGGTCAAAATTTGTGACCTTTGACCTCTGTTGACCTTTTAACAATAAAGATATTTGCATAAAATGCAGCACAAACTTGTTGAGCTCAATTATGCCAACATTTTAAGGGGTCATATGATATATATTTCTGAAGAATTGCAAACGTACAGCAGTTACAAACTATCTATACCCCTAAATTTCTACAACCAGCTGTAAAAGTGGGTGTGGTCATGGGGGTATCTGTCATCCCAGTTTTTTGACTGGCAAAATTAACTTTCTGGTATTAAATAAGCCCAAGATTGGACATATGTAACTTTCAATTTTAATCAAATTTCAATGAAAAAAAATTGCTATAGGGTCTTTGTGATAAAAAAATTTGTGCATTTGCTCTATATTAGAGATATAAAGGTCAAAATTTGTGACCTTTTGACCTCTGGTGACCTTTTTACCATAAAGATATTTGCATAAAATGCAGCACAAACTTGTTGAGCTCAATTATGCCAACATTTTAAGGGGTCATATGATATATATTTCTGAAGAATTGCAAACGTACAGCAGTTACAAACTATCTATACCCCTAAATTCCTACAACCAGCTGTAAAAGTGGGTGTGGTCATGGGGGTATCTGTCATCCCAATTTTTTCACTGGCAACATTAACTTTCTGGTATTAAATAAGCACATGATTGGACATATGTAACATTCAATTTTCATAAAATTTCAATTAAAAAAAATTGTTATAGGGTCTTTGTGATAAAAAAATCCCTGCATTTTCTCTATATTGGAGATATAAAGGTCAAAATTCGTGACCTTTTGACCTCTGGTGACCTTTTCACCATAGAGATATTTGCATAAAATGCAGCACAGACTTGTTGAGCTCAATTATGCCAACATTCTAAGGGGTCATATAATATATATTTTTGAAGAATTGCAAACGTACAGCAGTTACAAACTATCTATCCCCTTAAATTTCTACAACCAGCTGTAAAAGTGGGTGTGGTCATGGGGGTATCTTCCATCCCAATTTTTTCACTGGTAACATTAACTTTCTGGTATTAAATAAGCACATGATTGGACATATGTAACTTTCAATTTTAATCAAATTTCAATGAAAAAAAAATTGATATAGGGTCTTTGTGATAAAAAATTTCCTGCATTTGCTCTATATTAGAGATATAAAGGTCAAAATTTGTGACCTTTTGACCTCTGGTGACTTTTTCACCATAAAAATTTGCGTAAAACGCAGCCCAAACCTGTAGAACTCAATTAGGCCGAGATTTTAAGGGGTCATATTTCTGAAGAATTGCAAAGTAAGAGCAGTTACAAACTATCTATACCCCTAAATTTCTACAACCAGCTGTAAAAGTGGGCGTGGTCATGGGGGCATCTGCCATCCCAGTTTTTTCACTGGCAACATTAACTTTCTGGTATTGAATAAAATCATGATTGGACATATGTAACTTTCAATTTTAATCAAATTTCAATGAAAAAAATTTGTTATAGGGTCTTTGTGATAAAAAAATCCCTGCATTTGCTCTATTTTAAAGATATAAAGGTCAAAATTTGTGAACTTTTGACCTCTGGTGACATTTTCACCATAAAAATTTGCATAAAACGCAGCACAAACTTGTAGAACTCAATTAGACCGACATTTTAAGGGGTCATACAACATATATATATGTGAAGAATTGCAAAGTTAGAGCAGTTACAAACTATCAATACCCCTAATTTTCTACAATCAGCTGTAAAAGTGGGCGTGGTCATGGGGCATCTGCCATCCCAGTTTTTTCACTGGCAACATAAATTTTCTGGTATTGAATAAAAACATGATTAACATTTTTTTCCTTATTTTTATTTGTTTTTATTTCTGTCGATTAAACGAAATCATGAATGTTTTATTTCAAGGCATGTTTTACGAAACGAATTTATCACCTACTATGTTATTCTAGGGACTCTGCGCTTCAAACATTTATGTTTATGCTTTGTTCCTACTATGTATTCTATTTTGATGTAATACGCTGTTCTTGTCAATGTGATTGTTTATTATGCATGGTGAAAATAAACAAACAAACAAACAAACAAACATATGTAACTTTCAATTTTAATCACATTTCAATGAAAAAAATTTGTTATAGGGTCTTTGTAATAAAACAATCCCTGCATTTGCTCTATTTTAAAGATATAAAGGTCAAAATTTGTGACCTTTTGACCTCTGGTGACCTTTCCACCATAAAAATTTGCATAAAACGCAGCACAAACTTGTAGAACTCAATTAGACCGACATTTTAAGGGGTCATACAACATATATATGTGAAGAATTGCAAAGTTAGAGCAGTTACAAACTATCAATACCCCTAATTTTCTACAATCAGCTGTAAAAGTGGGCGTGGTCAAAAAGTCCATGGGGGGTATCTTCCATCCCAGTTTTTTTGCTGGCAACATCAATTTTCTGAATTGTTAGACCTAGGGCTACATGAAAATAACAATTTCCGTAAGTCACACCGGGGGTGCACTATGACCCCCACTAGCCCACGGCCTCAACGTTTCAGTACCTTGGTTCAAAACAATGGAATTGCCTCAATCAGTGGCGTAATGAGCCAAAATATTGGGGGGGGGGGGGCTCAATCTTTGCGAGGAGCGAAGCGACCGATCCTGAGGGAATGTAGCGACCGAGCCGGGGGTACCCCCCCCCCCCCTCACGATACGGAGCTTTTTCACTCCCACTCCCACAGTGGCGTAGCTAGAATTTCATTTTAGAGGGGCGGTAGTGAGCACGCGAAGTGTGCAGGGAGGAAGCTCCGACGTTTCTTTGAAATGTTCCTTGTCTGCTTCCGCTTTTCTTACTTTCTCTTACCTTTTTCTTTTCTCGCTTCCGCTTTTTTCCTTCTATTTTTTCTTTTTTCTTTCGTTTTTGGAGGGGGCGACCGCCCCCATCGCCCCCCTGGCTACGCGGGTGCACTCCCATGGTAAAGGAGCTTTTTTGCAGTATTGATGGTTTGCAAGTCTGTAAAAGAACACTATTTGGGACTACAAACTTAAAGCCCGTGTCTAGTTTTGGTAAATCTAAGAATATTCATTATCAAAGTTTGAATCCATTGTCAGATAAACAGATAAAACAAAGTGTTATATCATAAAACACATGAGTATTGATATTATGCGTGTCTTCTGCCTTGCTATTCATGCTATTTGGGAAATTGTGAATGCGTTACTTAATTTCAGTAGAAAGGGAGTCTAGGGAGAAATAATGAAATTCGCGTTATATTACTAATATAAAATTGAAAATAAACCATGGTTGAAATTTATTTGGGGGGGGGGTGACGCCCCCCCCCCCAAGCCCCCCTCCAGTACGCCAGTGGCCTCAATCCTGAGCAGAGACTGGCGCCATCGCTTAAATCTTTCAAATCAACATTAATTTTGTTTGATATTGCTAAAACAATTTAAAACATTATCCACCAATAAGAACAGTCTGATCTTGTTTGTTTTTATTGCATGTTTAAATTTGTACTCATATTATTATTCTCAATCTGTCGATTATTGTCGTACAAGTATATCGTTTTCATTTATCATCCTTGCTCTATGCCATATTGTTCATTATACAGAGAAATTTTTACCAGATTTCGCAAGGAAACCCACAGCATCTATTTTCTTCAATTCTTGTATCCTTTTCCTGTGCCTTTCCTTGCCTATTGCCGCTCCTTCTCAGTCTATTCCCTTCTCTATTCCTGCCCTCACTACTTTCCTTCTTGCTGTTTCGCCTTCAGTATAAACCAATTTGTTGTAATCATACTTAACTTCTTCTAATTAGATTGTCTTATATTATTTTGTAATCTGTATCTATATTAAATTTGTTATCTTATAACTATGCTTTGTTGTATGTCAGTCATGTATTGTTTTTATCCTGCAGGGCCCTCACTGAAAGCAGTTTTTTAACTGAAGAGGCTACCCTGCTTAAATAAAACTGTAAATAAATAAATAAATAAATAAATAAATAAATACAGGTAAGAATACTGAATGTGAAATTAGGAAGAGCACGAGATATTAAAAAAGAATCCATACTGTATAAATGGAGTGATCACAATAATATTGCTCTCTGTAAAAGTGTGTATGTTCAGTCATTCAACTGGCCTTCCTGTCTTACTCCATTGATGTGAAAGTGATAATGCTGCCCCATTCAACCACCTAATGAGACCAATCTTGTTTTGGCTGGGAGAACATCCTGGTATGTGCCCATTGCCTAACAGTGCTTTGATCTTCCGAGCACTTGTTTAGAGCAGCAAACGATTGCCCAGTTCCCTCTCTGTGTTTAAGATTTGGCCGCTTGACACGATTGCACTGTGAAACATATTATGACAATTTCAGCAAGCGATAAGTAAATTGCGCGTTTTGGGTAAGAAATGTAGCATGAGATGATGTTCATTATTTTCTTTGTGAGATTAATTAAGTTACAGGATTATATCTAAATGATTTAAGATCTTAAGTGGAATGACAGAATGGTAGATGAACTTAAGGAGGGATATCCACGTTAGATGTTTTGCATATGCTAACACAATTATCTAATTGAATAATTCTCTTTAAAAGTTGTAAATTCCGCAGCGTATCGGATGAAATAATACAAAAGGTCGAGAAATAGATCGAATTAACAATCAATTCGCTTACTTCCTATTCTTCCTTACGTATAAGGACAATAATATTGAAGCATTCGTTCACGTACACCACGCTTAATTGAATAATTTTCTTTAAAAGTTGTAAATTCCGCGGCGTATCGGATGAAATAATACAAAAGGTCGAGAAATAGATCGAATTAACAATTCAATTTCGCTTACTTCCTATTCTTCCTTACCTACGAAGCATTCGTTCACGTATATACCACGCTTGATTGGAGTGGGGGGGGGGGGGGAGCTTATGAAGGGGAACGTACATATTAAAATCGCGCATTCGTGTGGAATGTGTGTGGTCAGCTACTCGCACTATGAACATGACGGACAAAGAAATTGGACAAAATAAACAACCCCTCATTCTACCCTTCGCAGTGGTTCTGGTAGTCAAAAGAACATCCCTTCACAGCTATTATGTTTAATCAGTAGTTCCAGGTGAATATGCATGTGACACCTGTTCCACATATTTCAGATAATAGCAGTGAAGGGATTTTCTTTTGACTACCAGAACCATTGTGATGGGTAGAATGAGAGGTTGTTTATTTTGTTCGCTTTCTTTGTCCATCATGTTCATAGTGTCGTGTTACCAACCCATTTTTTTCCCACCATCGTTTTTACAATGCCCGTCCCCGCGGTGAAAACGACCCATTTTTTTCCCACCATCGTTTTTACAATGCCCGTCCCCGCGGTGAAAACGAGGGCAATGCGCGCATACCAGAACGTTCAACCCGCCAACACCATAACCGTTATTTCCAAATGGCCAAGACAAGAGCATTCAAGTATAGACACAGTATGTTTACAGAAAATATTTGAATATATCCCACTCCCCATAATTTCTATAATTCAGTATTCGTACCTAAAACATGTCACTTAAACATTTCCAAATCTGGCATACCTCTGCCATTAATTTTTTACCTCTGACTTTTTTGGTCACAACCCACTTCACCGAAGGCCAGCGAGGCCGAAAATAGCGATTTGTAATCTACAATATCACACCGCTCTGACCAATTCCTGTGCCAGAAGGAAGTTTAATAAGTATTAAAGGGCAGCGAATGTTTTTCATTGAAGGTGTAGAACATCCAGAAACGAGGACTAAACATGCTTAAGGAGACAATTATTTTATATACCGATAGCGCATTTTTTTGTAATGAAGGAAAATACAATACGAGAAAAGTCGGCCTCGCGGGCATTCGGTCAAGTGGTCGGACCCCACATTAGTACCTCTGACATTTTTACCTCCGACATTTTTACCTCTAACATTTTTACCTCTGACTAGTGGCGGCACCAAGGGGGGGGGGGGGGGGCATGGGGGCATTTGCCCCCCCATTCAGAAGCTTTGCCCCCCCCAGAAATTTTGAGGACTGAAAAGAAAAATTTATACAGTAATTTGTAAATAAGTAGATGTTGTCATAAGCATCATATTCAAGCTGTGAAGTGCTCTGAAGATTTTCTCACTCAGTGGCTGTTGGCTTCCTCGCACAGTATTAGTTTGTAATGTAAATGTTCAGTTCATGATTATTGATCAATATCTTTGCTCCATTAAGCATTACCTGATTTTTAAAATTTCTCTCTATATCAAGTGTAACAGAAAAATGTTTATTGGGGCCACTAAAAGCATTGGCGTAAATCCCGGGGGGATGGGGGGATATATCCCCCCACTTTTTGGAGAGGGGAATGGCGTGTACAAATATCCCCCGTCACTTTTTAAGGAGGAAAATATATTTTGATTTATCAGTTAGTAAAAATTTTGAATATCTATCATAAACTACCATCATAATTTAGAATTTCTATTTGAAAATGCGATTGAAAGCCAAAAAAGTGGTTATTTTTGGCTTGCTCCCTTCACTCGCTAGTCATATTTTATAATTTCTTTTCTAAAATACGATTAAAAACAAGAAAAGTGGCCATTTTGGCTCTCTCGCTTCGCTCGCTCGTCATATTTCAGAATATTCATTCGAAAATGCGATTAAAAAACAGAAAAGCGGTTATTTTTTGTTCGCTTGCTCGCAAAATTGATATTAAAATGTGTGTAAGAAGAAAAAAAAATTTCCAAAAATTCAATTACCCCCCCCCCACTCCGCAAAGTGGATTTATGCCGGCGACTAAAACTCGCGCTTTTTCCATACACGCAAAAAAAAAAATGACTGCCCCTGCCCCCCACATTTTCTTTTGCCCTCAATTTGCCCCCCCCCCAATTTAACAATCCTGGTGCCGCCACTGCCTCTGACATTTTTACCTCTGACATTTTGAAAATATCTGGCTACGCCAGTGGTCAAAATGTCAATAAAAATCAACAATTCAAATGTACTATGACAAAAACCATATGAAAAAAACTTAGGAAATGACAGGTCTTTAAAAAAAAAGAAAGAAAGAAAAACGACCTGCTGACTGTGTGCGCTTTTCTATATACAATGGAGAAAAATTAATGCTCGTTTTGCTCGTTTTAAGTGATATAGACCAATTTCACAACGCAAGAGGGCAGCAGACTGTTCGACACAGTTCGACATACTGGGGTGGGCGCTCCAACTTTTATAGCACACAAGTCAATAGCGCGTTATGTACATTCGTTCGATTTTTTGTCTATTTTGACCAGTATATGCAGATTTATTTTAATATTTGCAATGAGAAATTATCAGGGAAGTTCAGGTTGCAGCTGTGCGGTGCTCAAATGCCACAAGGATTAGAGAAAGTTTAAAAAATGGAAGCTAACTGAGTGCGAAATTCATTCGCTTTTGACTCATGAAGCCTGTTTGTGTGTGAAGCCGTACTCCCTACACAGGTTTCCGTAAGCAATGTTAAGGAATTCGTCGCCAGTGGGTAAAAACATCAACAGAAGGGACTTTTAAGTCAAGAAACATTATCATTATGTACTTTGGCGTAAAATTTAATGAGTGAAAACTTGACTTTGTAAACAGGGTAAGATTTAGGGCTCCCGTTTACTACGGCTTCTATGCTGCAATCGAACTTTTACTGACAAAACTAAGTTGAAAAACCATCGAAATTACAAAAATACATCATACCTTCATCTGTAAGATATGACCATTGTCTTACCTCATCTACCCATGTATCCATGCTTTATTTTATTGATCTAGAATAAAGTAAATGGAACAATATCGGGGCATATCTCATATCTTACATTCATTTTGTACACAGAGCCAATCGCGGTCAGCGCGCTTGCCCACAGCAGCAATGGCGTCGCCAATAGAGGGCCAAATACATAAACCGGCCGTGAAATTGGTCTATAATCAAGGATACACAGAACACAAATCTCTATCAAAAGAAATGACTTTTTGGTCATGAGGCATGCGGGTTATAAAAGGGGAAAGTGGCATATCTAGGAATTACACATTTGGAGCAAACGGGGAAATGACCCCCTATCTCCGCCCCAATATATCTACCTTTAAGAGAGAGGGAGCTAGCAAAGGGCAAAGCGACCCGGGGCGGCAGATATTTTTTTTTTTTTTTGTCGGGGGTCGTTTTTTTTTTCATTTTTAACCCTTAAAAACTCAATTTCTGATGCATTTAATCACGAAAAATTGAGAAGTACTGCACTCAAGCTGTATGAGTTTTAAAAGCAGGCAATGGTAAAGTGATTTTCTGTTCATTAATTCCTAAAATGGGGAGCGAAAATAACGAAAAGTCATAAGAAAATAGGGTCGGAAATTTAGCTAGGCACCGGGAGGGTAAGATTTTTTTTCAAATTCGAAACTTTGTATAGAGGTGTCGATCCATTTTTAGGAGGGGGGGGGGGGGGGGGGGACAAGAGGCACTGAGACGACACTAAGTGGAGATGAACCCACAAAGTGTGTGTATGTGGGGGGGGGGGTGCGCGCGCACGTGTGTGTGTAACATGTATAATGATATTTCTATCATAACAATAACAGTAACCTCGGAACAATAAGGGTCTCTCAATTAGGGACGTAAAGCGTTTTTAAATGGGGGGGGGGGGGGAGACGCATCTTGCTAGATTATGAACCTGCCTGTTTGTTTGTTTGTTTTTTTGAGCGAGCTAAAAATAAAAAAATTATTCTGTGAGTAGAACTGAAGAATACTACATGTATTATCGACGATGTAGTTTACCCTAAATTTGGAGCGTAACCGCAACGGAGAAGTGTAATATGTTCCAGTCTAGTCATCATTAGCCTCTTATTCTGGTAGGCTCGGCACTCTAAGTGCCGACCCTACCAGAATAAGAGGCTAATGACAACTGTTAGAGGCAAGGAGTGCCGACCCTTCCAGAACTTACGAACAGCTTTATGAAACACCCCCAGGCCAGGGCTAGGAAGAACAGCTCATGAGCTGCATACTGTATCAAGTTACTCGTTAGCATCTCCATCAAACTCTGCAAAAGCTTTCGCAAGTTCAATTCAGCAGTAGCCTACCAGCAGATCTAAATTAACCGAAGACAGTTTCATATCGGGACAGTCAAAGAAAGTGCAGTGAGATCGTAACTTAGGCCGGACCGAGGCCCGAGCGATAACTTCCTTGTGTGTTTGACGTCGGGTAAGCTATAGATCTAGAGTCTAGCCTAACGTTAGATCTATGCAGAATATACGAACAGGAGTTCTGACGTTCGTTAATGATAACTGATAGATTGAAATTTGATCTGACGTTAAGATCTAAAGTTAGTTAGCCTAGTTCTAACGTTGAATTTATTTGTGTAGGGTGGTCGCCTAGGCTAGTATAGTAATGAGCTTGGCGGAATGATCTAACGTTAGGACTAACGTTAGACTTAACGTTAGCCTACTAACTGAGCCTAGGGCTAGGCTAGGTTCTAACCACAACTAACTTTACCCTAATTTGATAGCTGGGGCCTAGCCAGGCCTCTTAACGTTAAACTTAAAGTTAAAGAATAGACCCTGCCTTGTGATATAGACTAAATTCAACTTTAAACAGGGCGGCGCCAGGGTATGTTGATATGTTGATGGGGGGGGGGGGGGGGGGGTGGCGCAAGATGACACATAGCATAGGCCCTAACGTTAGGTGAATTTAGATCTATAGGCCTAACAGACTTTTAAATGAAGAAATAGATCTAGATCTAGATCTAGATTCTAGATCTAACAGACTCTCTAGGGGTGTTATAGATCTAGTTGCAAGCCCCAGGCCCAGGCCTCTCTTTTTCCACGACCACGTACCCTCTTCTTTCTTCTTTCTCCTCTTTTTGCTCTCTTTCCTCCCGCTTTTTTTATCACTTAAAAAAAAACTCATGGGAAGGCATCCCCCCCCCCCGTAACGCCGCCGCTGATTTTAAATCTAACGAAATATAAAAGTTAGAATCTGACTAAACTCTAGATCTAGTCTTTTTAAAACTCATTTTTCTTGATAAATGTTACGCTTTTAATTAGAAGAGCAAAAGACTTTTGCTTTTCCTACTGCTAGCAAAGGCCTAGGAACCAGGTGTGTGTGTGTGTGTGTGTGTGTGTGTGTGGGAGGGGGGGGGGGTTAGGGAATACCCTTCCCCCGCCCTCCCCCTTTTCATAGTTGAAAAGATGGTAGGTCTAACAGTTAGACCCTAACTGTTTGAGAAGGGAAAAGAAAAATGAAGAGGAAGGAGAGGAAAGAAAGAAGGAGAGGAAAGAAAAGAGGAAAAGGAAGAAAGCGAAACTCGAAAGGAAAAGAAAAGGAAATGAAAGGGAAAGAGAAAGGAAAAAAAGCGTCTATGTACAGCGCCCTCAGATTTGAGGGCGCTGTACATAGACGCTGTAGATCTAGACGCAAAGATCATTTGCGTTAGAGCTGAGTTTGCCCCCTCACTGACATTTTCAATGAATCTATCAGAGAATCAGTGGTGCCACTACGCTGGAAACGTGCAATAGTGGTACTAGACCGAAGTGTCTCTAACAGTCGTCGTTAGCCTCGTATTTTGGTAGAGTCGGCACTTAAAAGGAGGAGTGCCGAGTCTGCCGACCCTACCAAAATACGAGGCTAACGACGACTGTTAGAGACAGAACAATTCGGTCTATAGTGGTACCTATCCCTAAAACCTCAAACCCCACCATAGGAGACTTGAGACCGGTATCGCTCACAGGTCATTTCTCAAAGATCTTGGAGAAATTCATTGCAAAGTGGCTGGTGGGCGACATTGGATCATTCATCACAGTACGGCAACAGGAAGGGTTACTCAACTACACACTATCTGATAGATATATACTAAATACCATTCATCAGAATGCCGACAAACCCCAAACGGTCTCAACACCGGTGGCTACGGATTTCAGCAAAGCCTTTGACAGGATAGGTCATGGGCTAGCTGTCAGGAAACTACTCGAGATGGGGGCATCCCCATCTTTGGTGGCATGGATCTCCAGTTTCCTCTCCAATTGAGAACAATGTGTGCGTTACATGTCTCTCTGACTGGATGGAGATTTCGACAGGTGCCCCGCGGGGCACTCGACTTGGGCCGCTAATCTTTCTCTGCATTATCAACGACTGCTATGGGTTAAAATATACGTTACTCAAAGCATGGGAGCATTTCCATTACAATGCATTTAAAGTTTCCCATGGGGATTTCACGCTTACGTCACTTGATCAATATTCCTTTAATACTTTTGTAGGAACTTTTGGATACATGTGCGATGTCAATGATTACAAATCTTAGATTTTTGAGAAAAAATATGATAAATGAAATAGTTCAATTTTGTTTTTGTTGGTAGCCTTTAACTTGGGTGAAATATTCATTTTTTTTATTCCTTTAAAAATTAATTGTAAGCGGTAATAGAGGGGCTTATCAAACCAGTAATAACAACGCATGGATACATTAATCACTCGCTTATACTACATTCTTACAGTAATACACTAACAAAAGTTATCTAAGCAAACTCTTGAATGAAAATATCAATTCAGCATAAAAATACTAGTAGTAAATTAAGTGTAATTCAAAGCAAAGAGAAAATTGGTTAATTAAGTAAATTGGTTTGACTTATCGCAGCCATCCAAATCACAAAAAAAGTCTAGAAAATGAGTGAAAACATCAAAAGACAGATAATTAAACAACCCCCCCCCAAAAAAAAAAATAGTACTACAGAAGTTGTCCTCTCAAAAGTCTCTTTCAGATTCAGTGTCAATGATCTAAAGTCACTCAGTCTGTCATGATCCTTCCTCTGGTCAGTCTTGGAAAAAAGTTGGATTTGAGTTTTTAAAGATGTCAAAGTTGGTTTTTGTCTGTGTTTTCGACGCTGTCGTCATTGTCGTCTTCGTCGTCGATCATCAGGTTTGTATACAGGTCATCTCTGCTTATCTTCGCTGTCATCGTCGTCATAGTAGTCATCGTCATCACCGTATTTGTCGATGTTGTCTTCGTTGTGGCCATCATCAAGCAGTGTTTTTCGGTAGTCGGGATCATCATCAGGTCATCAGGTTCAAGTCATTCCAGAGGAAGCAATTCGTGGTGCATCATAATCACAGACGTTTCATTTCTGAAGTGCTGAATATAATCATTGTTGGGTCTGTCGAGGGCAATTCTCCATCTTTTGTTAAACAGGCTCTGCACTGCTAATTTGTTTGATGATATTAATGCTCTCTATACTCTAGCTGGTCGAAATCGGGTTCTCCACCATGTCGTGTTTTGGGATCGGAATTTAACTGTTTCGTTCTTCCATCATAGAGAACACATAATGCACGAAGACTCAAAGTCAGTTAAAGGATAAGGTGTAGTATTTATTCAGGTGATGAACAATTCGAACATAACTTTGATAAGCAGAAGTCTAGAGTAAGTCTTATGGTGACTGTACTCTGATGATCTAAAATACTCTCTCTCTCTCTGAATTATTCTGA
>JAPZVO010000434.1:0-39197 GCA_029962745.1 Echinometra lucunter | reverse complement strand
GGGGGGGAGGCGGGTTGGGTAGACAATAACCAGTACTGTAATTAACATTTGTAGAGGAACTTAATAGAATATTGGTAGATAATTGTCATGAAAATAGTAATAGGGTTTGATTTCAACAAGTGAGAATTATATGTTATATGTGCTACGTTATGACTATGAAGTAAACCTGAAACTATGGTCCGTTTATGCTTAATTTGCGAAGGCAGAAACGCTGATTCAAAACGCTGTTAAGTTGACCTTGGAGACTTAACGAAGGCAGGTCAAACTAGGGCGTGCGCTTTCGCTCAGTTCCATCATTGATCCAGGCCATAATGCCAGTACAGGCGCGGCCTTTATTGTATTGACCGGAAGGGTGTTTAGTGACGTCACGTTAAACGCCGTTTAGGTGAGAGTTGTGTTTATGCTTCCCGATTTACGCGTTTAGAGCTAAACGCAAATTCAAAACGCACAAATTTGTGCATTTTGAATCAGTGATTTGAATCGGCGTTTAGAGGAAATGAGCATAAACGCAAAGCTGATTTAAACTGTAGTACAAACTATGTGATTCAAAACGCTGATTCTGGGCCGAAAAACACACCCTATAATAACACATACAACTAGCTGCATTCCAATTGCAAAACTGCTGTTACGATTATATTTTAGTAGCACATTCATGTAGCACATTGATAGGTATCTACAAGTAACAGTTTGTGTCTCATCCATGCACATAGCTGTCAGAATAGATAAAATAGTGAACTAATTAATGTAACTTTGTTTTCTTTGAATAAAAAAACCCCAAGTATTTAGAATGCATATATTTCCATGCACTCTTATAACCCTATCTCCACGGGGGGGGGGGTGGGGGGACGAAGCCTGTCAACCCCTAAATTGACAAAACCTGCATTTTCCATACGTTTGTGTGCAAAACAGCTTATCTCATATATTGGTCAAAACACAGCTTTTTCAATCTTCTAGGTCATTTACAAGACGTTATGTGACTTCAATTATAATTTTTGAAGGAAATATTTATGTATTTGTGAATTTCATGAAATTTGATGCATCCCATTTGCATGAATTAAAATATTCAACAAAATTTGGAATTTTGGCGCGGAAAAAAAATATGAGGCAACGTTCTTTACACGTGTCTTGACATATGTGCAAATGTTCACGCCGATCGGACCTTTCGCGATCGAGATCTCAGGGGGGGGGGGGGTTAAATTGCCCCCTCCCCCCAGTAAAATCTGCTCTGAAATAGCCCAGTGGAAATAGGGTTAAGGTGTACGTATGTATATACATACCTCAACACCATCATCCTTGAACAACCACGGGTATTCTTCTTTCAGCTGTGCTATGGGTATGTTTTCCTTGATAATTTCATTTCTTCTATCAGAGAAGGTTAAGGTCATCCTGGCTTCTACCTCTTCGTAGTTGGGTCGCTTTTTGGTCCCTTCAGTTAGTAGCCATTGTTTGTGTGCTTCGATGCTTTTGTCGTCTTCAGAAACCTGCCTTGCTGGAAGGTAGTTGGCCATCCCGAAAATAGGAGGATACTTCACCTGCTCCTTTGCTGTCTTGGAAGGATTCTGGGTTGGTGGTTGCTTTCTCTTCCGTTGCACTACTTCCAAACTGGCTCTCACGGTATCATCCCGTCTCCTGCTGTTCTGGAACTTATATTTAAGTTTTGTAACCCACAGTTGCTAAAAAGAAAGCAGAACAGATATAGATACATTTTCAGCATAAAGAGTGTAATATCCTCAGCTGAGTCTGAAGTAAAACTAGTTTACATGCCACGATATATGTAAGAAACCATGTTGCAAGAGCCGAAGTAAATGTTCAGGGAAAATGTATGTATTGGCCTGAAGCTGCGAGTTATTTGTGTCGCGTGCTCAAGGAGAGGATGTGAAAAAGAGTTAAGGGCTCGTCACACCAAGCGCGGTGCGGTAGGCAGGGCAGTTTGCGGTGCGCCGCAAATGGCCAAAATAAATTCGATCACGTACGATTTCAATGAGACCGGTCTAACCAAGCGGTCTCATTGAAATCGTACGTGATCGATTCATTTTGGCCATTTGCGGCGCACCCAAATCGCCCTGCCTACCGCACCGCGCTTGGTGTGGCAAGCTCTTTAGGCCTATTTAATATTTATAAGTCACATATAAAAAAGACAGAAAAGACAAATTAATTCATTGCATGCATGCAGAATGGTTGATATATATGTACATGTCTAATAGATTCAAACATTGACTGCAGAATGTTCACCACACTATGAGGATCTCAAGATAGCACCGCAAACCTTGATCCTGGCAACTAATTATAATTGCAACCACCTATATACAGTATTTCAATAAGCAGTTTAAAGATTGGGCTGATGTGGATCCATCGACGCATCTGGACAAAACAGAATGGTAGATTGGATGCTACTGTCCCATAATGGATCAAACAAGAAAGTCACATTTGCAAGAGATACTGTCCCTTGTGATGAAGTCATAACAGAGGCAAAGAACATGCTATTCCGTCGATCAGAAGGCATCACTGCCATCCGGCTACAGAAGTATGATGCCGAGATAGACGAATGCATCGACGTTGAAAGAGAAGATCTGGTGGACCCATTCCAACGGGAACGAAGATTAAAGTGATCATTCTTAAAAGTGTCATACGTTCATCAAATTTCCACCCAAGAGCGTCAACCATGTGAATACACGGTTTCAGTGAATAGTGCAGAAAGGGTATATCTTGCTTCAAACAGTCTCCCAAGAAAGACTGTCAAGCCAACGGCAAATAGCGGGACGAGTGTTTCTACCAAGCATACATCTAGTACTAGTAGTCGACCTGATTGTACATTTGCTCCGGCGACAATTAATAATGCTAAACCTAACCCAAACCCTAACCATCATTCTAATCCTTACCCTACTCCGAACCATAAACCAAATCATAACCCTAACTCTATGTCTTCGGCAAAATTGTTGGATCACCGTCGACCCACTGATACAGCGGACATTGCTTCAAACGGTCCCCTAGGCTGCCCGATAACGCCAAACCCACATCAGATGCATGGTCCTCCAACTGGTGCCGCTGAACCTCTTAAAGCTGATCAACCAAGTACTTCACACGCTCAGCTGTCTCATTCTAGTGCCTGGTTTGCAGACTACAGAGTGCCTTAATCCCTTCCCAATTCTTTGATTGCTAAGATCAAACGAGTTTGCCATACTGGACTTGATATTTGAGTCTCAGTTTAAATTACTAGTATTCCAATATACCCTTCCCTACCAAGGGTGATTGCACATCCATATGTCAAATATCGATTTGCCGGCTCAGGCAGTGAATCTGTTTGGACATCGCACATTGAGTTAACTCTAACCTGTATGTGTATATATGTTTACATGTCGCCAGTCCAGTGTAACAGATGAGCCCGGACTCGAGTCCTGAACTATTAAATGGCAGGGTTTTGATAATTTGATTTATTACGGACTCGGACTCGAAACTTTTGGACTCGACTACAACACTGACATGGAGGCAAATAAAATGCATCTAGCTTAATTTTGGGGGTTAGCTTAAAAAATTAAACATACCTTCTGGTTTGTGAGGTCCAGTTTAGATGACAACTTGGGGTACTTCGAAAGCAGCTTGTCAACGATTACAGAGTACTGACTTGAAGTTGGGTACCTATATGTTAAAGAACGAGTTAAAAGTTTAAACTAGAACATCTGACATATAAGACATGCAACTCTTTAATAATATTTTTGCTTCATTGACTCGCTTATATTAGAGGATATGGATGAAAATGTATTGGTATTGTCAATATCATGATAATCTTAAATTTCTTCTCTGAAAAAATTCCATTTAAAGTTTGAAATCTTGTTTTTGTAAGATGACAAATATATTTGTGAGAGTTTGGAAATGGCACGTGCATCAAAATCTTAGACCATGATCTATATTAAAACCTCAGTTAAACCTCTGTTCAGAATACGAGCCAAACGGTAACCATGGTATATGATATAGTCCATTTTTTCCTTACTATTAGAAAGCAATATGCTTATAAAAACAATCAGGGAATTGACAGCTTAAAGTCCTATCCAAGGCACACGGATAAAGTGCCTCCCTCATCGTACCAGGGACCTATATTGTATGAAGTCCATAGTCTCATTCAGTCAGGCATGACAGCTCCTATGATAGCAGTAATTGTACTATACACTGCGCACAGATACTTACAATGTAAATGGCTTCACTGACTCAAAAAGTATGTCCAGTATTGCAGATTCATTGCCAGCTGATGTATCGCCAGACTCAATCTTGGTAGTCAAGGAATCTGAGGAAAGCGGGCACTTTGTACTTGGTCAACCAAGCACTGGTCACAGAATGTTGAGCACGCGAAGCACTCGGGGAAAGACTGGTTGATGCAAGCTTGGCAGTACCACTTGTCGAAGTGGTTTGTACACTGAAATTTAGGAATGATTTGAATAAACATATATACATTGACCTGTGTATATTTTAACTTGTCAGTTTAAATGAGCACAATTGCAGAAAACAAATCTTTGCATTTCATTATGACATGAAACAGACATGTTTTCCATTGCCATTGCAATGTACACTCTAGTCATCCTCAAAATATTCATTCCCCATGGAAACTAACATTCTTTTTTAGATTCTTATAAAAGCTATTATGTTGGTGCTAATTCCTATGTATCTTTTATCTTCTTGTTACTATATATGCACAAAGCCACATATACGAGTTGGCTACACTTCATTTGCATAATAATGAATATGGCCAAAAGTTCTTTTTTTTTTGCACATGTTCAGAATTATTCATATCCCTAACATATCTCAACAGAAATGTCCTTTTGTGATTAGTGCCCATTGTTTTCATTTCCTGTGAATGTGCTCATCTTTGTCCTAGTTATTCCAAGATGTTCCAATTAAATAAATACCTTTTTTGTTGACCAAAAGCCTTAATTGCTAGAGGATCATCTAAAGCAAGCCAATGAACACTATATGCCCACCATCAAGCATAGTACTTAGTGGAAACATAATGCTATGGGGATCGATGCTTCGTTCCAGTAAAATTTTAGCAAAAAAGAAAAAATTAAAGATGGTTTCAACTGGTAGAAGAAGCATGTTCTTGCAGAATGGAATTTTTAAAATAACACTGCAATCATTTGGTATATTACACTTTGCTCCTTCTTCATGACAAACACGTGGTCATGCATACATGTACGACGCAGTTTGGTCTGATAAATTTAGCCTGTAATACATGTAGTAGGATTGGGTGTTTTCTTTGACAATTATACTTAAAAATTTGTAAATTCATGCATACATTACAAGTTTACAACCAACCATGGTACGGGCTCTTGAGCTGCAGCTGTCTCCACAATGACCTTTACTTTGGATCTGGTTTTAACTTCATCCCCACTTTCTACATCTATAAATTCTTCAACCTCTTTGTCATAGACTTGCAGTCTGATAGAAGCTGTGCCCTTTATTTGAGGGAATTTCACCCTGTGCTTCTTTTATGAGTTCTTCAGGCGTGACAAAATCCACTTGCGAATTAATTTTTTTGTTCGAACCATTGAAACATAACACCATCCAACTGAAAAGAGAAATTGAGATTTAGATTAAATACATGTACATGCATTTGTAATATATATATTTAATTTAAATTGCATTTAAATCTGAAAAGATCGACATGTGCAACACGTTTTGTACTTTGTTGGACTGGATGAAATTGTAAATCTTTCCATTGGCCTACATTACTCAGTGACATACAGTTGATTTCACTGGTTGAACATATATATGTATTAAATCAAAATGTTGTTGCATAGTTTTCCAATGAAGACTGTGTTTGAGAGGTCATTGAAAGCCCTTTCATACTGGAATTCAATTATTAAAAAAGGCCAACTGCTTCAGTACTTCAGATTCAGTACAATTTCCCTGCATAATATCCTTTTACTTCTCTGCACATTTTCACAAAAACTGTTAATTTCTGTCACAATCTTGCTACAAAATTGCATGCTTCACTGTACACCGTCACCACAATCTATAAAATGTGATACCGTAGTACAACACATTCCGAAAATTCTGTGGTATAGATACTCAGAGGGTGATGATCACGAGTTCTGTAACTTTCACAAGTCTGAGATTATGTGCAACCCTGGATACAGCATATGCATGAATATGCTGAACATAGTCCACTGTTCGCATTTGTTCACATACCAAGTACACTACTCCTGCAATGATAAGGCTTGTACTGATAACTCCAAACCTATAAAGGGTATCACCTTTATCAAGGGACAACAGCAGACCCTGAAGTGTACCATATGCCATTATAAGCTACCTTCTTTGCCATGTACACTGTTTCAGAATGATGATCTAAAGTCATCACAAGCTGCTGCATTTCTTTTGACAACTCTCTCATGTAACGGACTTTACCTCCAGAGTGTTCAACCATATCTGAAGTTAAGAAGCTCTCCTTTTTTGATCTGTGCCATGCCTGTAGGTATTCATGTCTCTCTGCAAGAGTGCGAGTGAGATTTTTTCTGTTCTTTGTCCTCCATGAAATCTGTTTGAAGGTAAAGTGTTTCCCTTCAAACCTTAATGTCCAACAGTACACAAGAGGGCCAAATTCCATTAGCATATGCGGGTAGTGTAGCAGATACTGACATTTGGGTTTCATGGTTATGTCTTCATATTCTCCATAGTATCTTGTAGCGAAAAGCTCTATGAGGAAAGTTAAGAAGTCAGCCATGACTTTGTTCACAGTTGGTGCTGTGCAGTACTCTACTATGTCAAGAAGTAAGAGTAACACTAACCACCTTTCATCAGTACATGGAACTGTGTGTCCTACCATTATGGGAAGGAGACGTAGTAGGCACCATGCTTGTGCAGCAGTCTGTTTGACTTTGAATGTGCCCAAGACAGAAGACATCGGACTGGGGCTTGTTCTTCACATCACTATCACCATATGGAAATGTTTGGATGATGTTGTTGAAGTATTGCAAAGTGAAGTAACCTTGCTCAAACCAATGTTTGACAGTTAACTGAATCACTTCAGGATAAGCCCTTCAAATAGATCATGGGCAATATCACCTACCAAACCATCTGTTACATGAAAGTACTGTAGGTGATTAAATGGAGAATCTTTCTTGAGTCCATACACACGAGCCAGATCAGGATTCTGAGCTATATTTTCAAGTTGCTGCCTATATGCCTCTTTTGTCCTTATCTGCAGTTGTCAAGGTTGAAGTGGAGTTTAAGAGTTTGTGATGTTACATTACACCATCTACAAACACGCCCACTATGGAAATGTACTTGATATCCGCCAATCATATGTGCACCTAAATTGTCTGCACTAATGAATGAAACTGTACCATACAAGGTGTGAGCTACACCATCCTTCATAATATCGACACCCTGCGGATTCCAAAGTCTGAATGTCCCGTAACAGCGGTGCTAATATTGCATCCAAAGTGTACTCATTTATATGGGATGCCAAGCACAAAGTTGCAAGTTGTATCACATGAAGTTTTGATCGATACTTTGGGGAAATGTTGCCCAAGGTGAAATAGACAGCCGCAAATTTCATCTGCTTGACTTTATTCCCCAGCGGGTTGGCCACACAGAATTCATCAAAATACAACTGTATTTGTATTGCCGTGTCTTTTGTAGAAAACAATCATTGTTTTTGAAGTGAATTCCATCACAGAAATCCCCCAATGTGTCATTCACAGACAAATGGCCATTATATACTTCTGCAAACACATCATCTTTCTTCAGCAAAGCTTTAACGGTATCTATAACAGATACATACTGAAATGTCTCATCTACTCCCTTTTCATTTTGCCCTAAAACATATTCCACTGGTTGAACATAATCAAAATGCTCTGCTGCATAATTTTCCAATGAAAACTGTGTTGAGAGCTCATTGAATGCCCTTTCATACTGGGATTCACTTAAAAGGCCCGACTGGTTCAATGCTTCATGTTCAATACCATTTTCCTGCATAATATTCTTTGCCTTGGCTGACACGTCTTCACGAAAAACTTTTGATGATTTCTGAAACATTTCTTGCTACAAACTGCATGCTTCACTGGATGTTTTATGTTCTTCTCTTAAACCTAACAGAAGTGCACCCACTTCACGATTCGCATCAATTTCTACAATATCATCATCTTCAAATCCATTTTGCATAGGTCCGTCATTAATGCCTTCATCATCTCTTAAATTATTAACAACTGCTGGGTTTTGGATCTTGAATGCATCGTGTAGTACAATGTTCCATCCAAAATTCTGAGTGTTTGGATTTTGATGTGTCTTAAATACTGTCTACTAGTGGTGTGCAACTTCTTACAACCATTAATATCACAGTGAAAAGGGGTTTCATTGTGACCATGCCTGTAGTGTTTTATGAGTGTTAAAAATCTCTCTGTGGTAAACATGCAAATACTACATGTAAATCTCATACTGCCCGTTTTATAAAATGATGTCTTTGAGAGGAAACAACAAATCTATAGCATGCATGTAAACTATATGTTTGCAAGTACATGAACATCTAAATCTCACTTGTTCTGAACCAATCAATAATCAAATGCAAGCTAGGGAGCATTGACTACAGACATTTTCACATTTATATTTGTATAGAAAGGGACAGGATAGTTAATAATAATCCAGAAGTAAAAGGCTCATATTCTTCATCCTCATCTAAGTTCCATCATGAGATTGATATCTTACCTGCAAATTGTGAAATAAAAAGTCAGTGAACTTAACAATGGAGCATCACATGTGTGCAAAATCTATATATTGGCAAGTCCAAGGTATTATGCACCTCACGTATGGGACATTTACTGATTTGAACCCTCCGAAAAGTAAACAAAACTATCTTGGATTTTCTAAATATTCACCAGTATGGTTGATATTTTTGATAAAAATAACTTACGGTTTACGTTTTATTAGGTGGTTTCAAACTGCCTCGATCACAAGAATCCCCGTTAAATTACGAGAACTTTTTAAGGCTAGAAAATACCCGTTAATTATTCCTGCATTCACACCACCCCGAAACACATCCTTCGGGATAAGTTCCCGAAGTTACGAGCATGCGCAGTGTGGTCTGATAAGCAGGCAAGGCGGGAGATTCAAAATCACTAGCCCAGCAGCCACCCACGCCGCCGCGCCCAACGACACGCTGGGCTAAAAGTTCCCGTAATTTGCTTTCACATCGCCAAAATACCTGCGACCTTGGAAAAATCCCCATGAAAGTTCTCGTAATTTCGCCAAGTACCTACTATTTAGCGGGTATTTTCTTTCGGGGATATTACGCGTAGTTTGCTTTCACATTACCAAAATACCTGCTATTTTCTGATCGGGGTAAATTTCCCGATCAGAGAATACCTGGAACTGGCGAACTTCGAGGCAGCCTGAAAACCACCTATTGACGAAAACATAACAAATTACGTATGGGACCACAGAGAAATGAGATTTTACAAAATTAAGTTCACGGTAAAAGTTCTCTGAAAGTACCTTATTGAACAACTTGCTTTTAACAGAGAAGAAAGATATAATACTGAAGTTTAATTTTGCAAAGTTTCACTTTGAAAACGTCAACCATATTGTGTTGGCGTTCATTTATTTCAGAGGACACCTACGTATGGGACATGGACACCTTACGTATGGGACAACCTTGTTTTGAACCTGCAATTTTTATTTTACTGACCCCCAATTGAAATGTAGCCAGTTATTTTATCTTTCAGAGCATACCAAATATAAGATAAAAATGCTTGAGGATCACCCCGCAAAATTTGTTTGGAATCTCACTTTTTGTTTGGAATTTCACATATTTTTTGCACACAGTTTAGCATACATGTACATCAGACACACTAATTGTATGCAATGTCCCATACGTAAGGCAAATGTCCCATACGTAGACACTTCTTAAATTAGTTATAACATAAAAGTTGAATTAGATATTGACTTCTAGTTTTTGGAATTGGGACTTTAAAGGAATAAATTAGAACTTCTAAAAGTCTGGTTGGGCAATGTTTAGTACGTACTGTCGCAAAGAACTTAAACAAATGTCCCAAAATCCTTACGTATGGGACACAATTGCTTACAGCAGCCTAGGAACGTCAAAACATGCCGCTTAAATAGAAATTACACTTTTTCATTGACTTTATAAAACCTGATAATATTACTAATTAGTATTACCACTGGGCTTTAATTGGCAGATTTCCTTCTCTGAGCTACATGCATGTATACACACATCCTCTGCCACTTGTAAAGAAATATACATGTCCAAGTTAACATACATGTAAAAATGATGGAGCCACCTTAAAGTTTTATAAAATTTTAAAGATAGTAAAGATAGAAATTAAATGATGTGAAAGACTAAGTACTTTTCTTGCCATGTGATACCATATTCTCTTGCATAAACCATTCTTATTTGTTCAATTATTGTATTCTATTGTATCTCTGAAACTAATTTTTCTTCAAGAAAATTTCGTACACACCATTGATAGCCCAGATACACGTATAGGTACCTTTGTGATGACATTAAATATATTTTATAAACCCTGCTTAAAGCTTGTGTATAGTTTTGGTAAATCCACCAAAATGCACCTATCACTATTCCTATTCATTGCTAGCTAATACGAATGGATATGCCCTAAAACAGTTATGATGTGGAGGATATGAAATGAAAATGTATTTCACAGGATAAATTTTGCGATTTTACATGGAAATTTAACTTGATCGGGTCACCCGATCAAATTAAAATATCTGTGTGTTTTTGTCTTTCAATTAAATCCTATTCCAAATCATGGAATGGGCGGAAACTTTCAAGATATGTTCTTTGTCTGTAACTTTTGGATATCTAATCACTAAATTTATAAGATTAGTGCTTGAATGCCCATTTTTTAAATTTAAAACAAGCATCGCCGAGAGAGGGCGCTATATATCCAAGATTTGAATATTTGAAATTTTCTCAGAGAAGTGCAGTTGGAAAAATATCTAACGGTCTCTACGCTTCAGTAAGACTGTCATATTAGATGATATTCGATTATCAATCACATTATTGACCCTTTACCAAAGCTATACACAGGCTTTAAGAGCATTTTTCTAAACCAACTTACCCCACTCTCCCATACCACTAGTGAAGGCCAGGAAATGTTTGTACATTACCTCTTAATACAGGTACATGTATTAACCCACTATGATATTAAAGTCTATGTACAATATTTTTCAGTCATTTGATAAATCCTAATGAATAATTTACCTATTAGTAAATATTACCATGGGCTTTAATGGGCAAATTTTCTTTTCTAATCAATATATACATCATACACACATCCACTACCACTTGTAAAAAAATTTGTGCAAGTAAACACAGCTGATAATATATATATCCATTCCATGCATATGTTAAGCCCCACTCAAAATACAAAGCAACTAAAATTCAAAGATCGAAGATAACGAGACACTCACTATTGTATGATTACTTTCTATTCTGATACATGATCAATAAAGCTGCTCTTGCATGCATGTTTCTTGACACAAGTTGTAATCTTCGCACTCATTTCTGATATGCCCCTTCAAGATCAGCTCTGAAGGTCAGGGGAAGTTCATTCCACATGACCTGATATAGCCACACTCAAAGGGCAACTGAAATTTAAAGATATAAGATTACAACAAGATACTAGAACACATAATCATGTTCTATACATGTACACGTTTGTCTCTACATGTATTACACAATACACATGATCAATAAATTTTACTTTAAAAACTTTTGTAAGCATCTCTCGTTCAGTCTTCACACTCATTAAGTTGCAATTTCAAGATCAGCTTAACAGCAGCCTAGGAACGTCAAAACATGCCGCTTAAATAGAAATTACACTTTTTCATTGACTTTATAAAACCTGATAATATTACTAATTATGACAAGATATTTATAAATTATTACGATGATTAAGCGCAATTTCACGATCAGCTGACAGGGGATATATATTTTTGCAATGTTTGAGAATTGAAACCGAATGGGCATTTATTGCGCACAGTAGAGACTAGAGTCTACGCTACTCCCTAGATTAGACTCTAGATTTAAATAATTACTCTAAATAGTCTATAGATTATATAGATTCCCCCCCCCCCCCCCAGCCTGGGCACTTATGAACGGATTCATACTCATAGTCATAGCCTAGTAGTAGGCTAGGCCAGGGGCCTGTGTGGTGCATATTGTCAATGGATATTGAAGAACTGGAAGTTTAATACACCACGTCCACGGTGTTCAATGCGACGCAGTTTACGTGCCTTACTAGGCCTATTGTCAATGGGATAAGGGTAGATCTATCATCTTGAACTAGATCTAGAGATTCTAAGGCTAGGCTACACGATGAGTGGCTATTGCAAGCCTATTTATACACGATGCATTAATTGTCTGTTAGGGCCTAACATGCGTTTCAATGCGATGCGCGTAGGTTAGACTCTAGTCTAGAGTAGGCCTAGGCCCTAGATTATTTCTAGATTAAATAATAAAAAGTTAGGCCTAATAGGTCTAGATCTAGTAATAACAAGAAATGCCTCGATTTTTAGTTTTTACTTTAAGAAGCTAGGCTAAGGCGAAGGTACAATAGTCAGTAAGTCTTACCCGATGTTAATCTAGCTAGCTTAGATCTACGTCGATCAAGTCAAAATCCGTGAGTTGACCCCGGGGGGGTCACTCTCCACATGGCCTGCTACGCACCCGCGTCCAGAAAAAGCGTCGAAAAGGGTCCCGTTTCAGGCACTCGGGCGTCGTCGACGTCTTTGGCAAAAAGGGTTGCTTTTCAGCACCATTCGCTGGTAAATCGCCTCTTAGGGTAGCCTTTTCTCGCTCTTCACGCCATTTAGGGTTGCTATTTGGTTATGCAGATTACGCCATTTAGGGGTGCAAATTTAAGTAGATCTACGCCATTTAGGGTTGCAAATTCAGTCAAGGAAAGCAACATTTTCCACTTGCATTCATAAGGCTAAAAGATGGCTATTCAAAGTGGCTAAGAGAGGTGTCCTTGAGAGTAATCATGTTGGCCTTACTTTCAGTAAGTTGAAAATAACTTCAAAAAATGGAATTTATACCTGTTGTATTTAACATCAATTTAACGTCAGTCATCAGTATCAAATTAATCGATTTCCATGTTTACGCCACTTAGGGTATCAAATTAGGGGATTTCCTTGTTCACGCCACTTAGGGTGGCTTTTCTCATGGGTTACGCCATTTAGGGTTGCAAATTTGGTGAATGTAGTTCCGCCATTTAGGGTACATTTCTGAGGTTGTCGGACACGGGTGGGTAGCAGGCCATGTGGAGAGTGACCCCCCCGGGGAGTTGACGTGGCCCTGTACGTACTAGAGTGAAGTCAGCTCGCGCTCGAATGCAAACAGCATGCACCGTATCCGTACTTTACCTGCACCGTATACGGCCGGTACGTGCGCGCGAAGAATTAGAAACTCTTGGCAGCCGGCCAGATCCAGGCTCGCGCTCAAATAGCGATTCTTCACGAGTTTTTTGACGATCTAATATCGATATCAAAATTAAACATTCTGCTCTAAAGGGCGCATGCGCACGATATGATTTCTGACAAATCTTTTAAGACAAGGAAACCCGTTTAAAATTTGTCAGAAAACTTTCATTCCACAATTCGTATTGTATGTCTAAATTCGTCCATTAATTTGTCTTGCCTGATAAGATTCGTAGTCCGCAATCGGACTGACAATATTCATTTGTCAATTCGTGCTTGTTGGATTCGTCAGTTAAGGAAGTTTGTCAAAACAAAATACTTATTCGTTACGTAGAGACGTGAATTAGTATCTCCCGATTTTTAGTTTGTCAAAATACTAAAATCATTTGTCTATTGACATAAAGTGATCGTCATGATAACGTGACGAATTTTTACTGCCACTTTGACAAATCTTTGCCCACGCTTGACAAATAAAAACTAAGAGTGCTTATTGAGTTGGGCGAAGATGTGCTATTTGGTATTGCTGAACTTTCCAAGATTAACTGAAATCGAACTTCATAATCTATTTCTTGCATTTCTATCTAGTTTTTTGGTTCTGTCCTGCATAATGTTCTTGTATTCAAACCTTGATATTTACACTGTAACACGTACTTATACCTTGTTTGAATGTAATGCATGCAGTGAAAAGCAACATGATGTCATGTATACACATGTACATATTCAAAGCTTCTCCATACTGTATTAATTTGAAGTGAAGGTGATGATTGTGAATTTCTCATATGTACAGCCCGATTATGTTGAAATAAATCTGTTTTAAATCAAGAAGAGATTTAGCTGCTTCATTTCTTTTGTTTTTACATAAAATGTAGCCTTAGTCATGTGACTAATGTGATTAGTCATGATTTTGAATGACTAATTAGAAAAGTCAGATGACTAACGTTTAGTCATTTCAGACGTTTTTGGATTTAGTCAGATGACTAACTAAAATAAGTCGCATCTGACTAATATTTAGCTTTGCCTGACTAATTAAGTTTAGTCATCTGGGTTGTCTGACTAATTACAATTAGTCATTTCAGACATAGGGCAGGACTAATTTTTATTAGTCAAAATGACTAACTTATGTTTTACAGTGTATCGTCCGCATATAAGGAAAGGCAACATTTTTTGACAGATTTTATCAAGTCATTTAGAGTAAGGATAAAAAGGAGGGCCCCCAAAATACTGCCATGGGGCACTCCGCTTTCTACCCTGCGAAAGTTAGACATGTTACCATTTATAACTGTCGATTGTTCTCTACCACAAAAATAGTCACAAAACCAGTTAACTGCGCCTTCGTCAAACCCAAAATAGGACAATTTTCTCAATAATATGTTAAACGAAATCAGGTCAAAGGCTTTCTCTAAGTCTATGGTAACCATGCCAATGACATATCCTTGGTCGATTTTTATGGCAAAACCATCGGTTATATTCAACAAGGCAGTAGTGGTTGAATGACCTGGGCGGAACCCGTGTTGACATGGATCGAGCAGGCTATTGTAAGACAAGTAGTTATACACTTGATCGAACACGATCTTTTCTAATACTTTGGACAACACCGGGAGAACAGAGATCGGTCTATAGTTCGACGGATTTGTAGAATCACCGCCCTTAAATATTGGCGTTACACGAGCCCTTTTCCACGCATCGGGGACCTTACCAGTATATAATGAAGTATTAACAATGTGCGTCAATGCTAAAAGGATAAAGTCAACAGCATCCCTAATTACACAGGCTGGAATTTGATCTAGGCCAGTAGCCTTATTTCTCGCTATTTTGTTTATATGTTTCCTAACGTCTTGACAGGATATTGGTTTAAAGCTGAAAGTGGTTTGAACTTTGGCCAGAAATTGTTCTAAATTATTACCAAAGGTAAAATTCTGTTTACGTTTAGCAGCGATATCAACAAAATGATCATTAAGGTGCGTAGCAATTACCTTGTATCCTAAAATATCTTCTCCATTAATAGACAACTTTTGAATTAATTTCATATTCTTTTTATTAGGTAACATAGATCGCAAAGATTTCCACATCGCAGTATAATTTCCTTTATTATTCAAAATAGTTTCAGATATATACGATCTTTTAGCCTTTCTTATCATATCAGTTACAGAATTTCGCAGTTTTCTATACAATTTCCAGTCTACCTCCGATTTGGAAGATTTAGCACTGATTTTCATGGTATTTCGTTCCCTTATTTTATCTAAAATAATGTTACTCATCCAAGGCGTTTCTTTTTGCCGCACTCTCTTTTTACGAAGAGGAGCGTGTTTATCCAACACCGAACAAAATTCCCTCGACCACATTTCATAAGCACTATTTGCATCACTTTCAGAGAGGACGTTTTGCCAAATATATGACTTAAATCATTTTTAAAATCATTTAAATTCATTTTCTTCAAATTACGTGAATACACAAACTTATGACACACCTTGGGAGATTTGTGTTTTCCTAAGGAGCAGATTATCATGTAATGATCACTCATGCTTAAAGGAACGACGTCACAAAATGTGACTTTATTGTGATTTGAAGAATATAATACATCAATTAGTGTGGCAGTAGTTTGCGTTATTCTCGTAGGTTTTTCAACATGTAATTTAAGATCATACTCTTCTACTAAGCTCATCAAGCGTTCAGTTTGGCAAGATGGTGGCTGCTTCATTATGTCACAGTTTAAGTCTCCCAAGAGTATAAAATCCTTGGATAAAGATTCAATAGATTGTAGTACTCTATCAAACAAGTCGAAAACAACAGTTTGTGAGTTTGGTGGTCTGTACCAATATACAATAAGAAAAGGTTTCTGTTTAGGAATGCATATCTCAACACACATCAATTCCAAGCCGTCAAGAGACAACTCATGTTTCACGTTGAACAAAATATTATCTTTAATATATAACAATATACCACCTCCATTTCGGTTTCTATCTGCTCTAATAACTCTAAAACCATGAACATCTATTTCTGCATCAGACACTGACGGATCTAACCTTGTTTCACAGAGACACAATATTTGAATATTTTGCTTGCACAACATATTACGCACTTCGTCTATATTTTTGAACAAAGAACATTATGTTCAGATGTGCAATATTAAGACCGGATAACGAACTGACTTTACGGAAATATCATCACAATCGTGGTAGTTATCATACATGGCTGATTCATTATGATGTAATAAACCAGTCTCACAAGGCAGTGAAATATTAATACATGAATTTTTTGGGAGTTCATCAAATATGCAAGGGTCACATATCCAGTTTACATCAGATAGAAAAGTTTCAAAAGTGGCCCGCGAACATACAAGGTGGGCCCATCTTTTACAAGATGAGCATAAGAGAGCATTTTGATTGGATTTAACTTCTCTCTTACAAGACAGACATGGATACTTGGGATTTTGAGAGGCTGCAAATGTACTTGAGTAAACAGAATTATTTAAAGACATAAGAAATGAGCAACAGTTTAAAAACATACATCAGGAGGAAGATTGAACTATGGGATCACAAGTCAGTTTCAAGATCTTGGATACTTCTCACCGTGAGTTTTTTATCGTCAACAGTCAACACACGGATTTTACCATCCTGAGTCCACACTCTCTTTACTGAGTCATGTTTCACCAATTCGTTGACGAGTTTTTGTCGCTTCGATGTCAAGCTCTCACGTATGAAAACCTTCTTGGCTGTTTTCTTCAAGTCTTTTCGAGCATTATATACTTGTTGTCGTATATTATATCTCACAAACTTGACAATGATTGGCTTGGGAGATGACTTTTGTGAGCCTGAAGAACCATCGGCGAGTGGTCTGCGTTTAATCCTGTGGCTCCTGTCGATGATGTGTGAAGGCATACCAAGTTTCAGTTTGTTGTTGATAACATCCATGACAAGATTGTCGGTGTTCTCATTCGCACTTTCCGGGATTCCATATATACGTAGGCAGTTGCGACGGCTGTATTGTTCAGCTTCCTCATTCGCTATTTCAAGTTTTCTAATCATACTGCTCAAGTTGTTGATTTTCTTTTCCAGTGTTTGTATCTCCTTCTCTCGGCCGTCGAGATCAAGTCGCACAGCGTTGTATATATCTTGGGTCAGCTTTTCAATCAGCTTATCGTAGATCTTGTTCACTATTGATGATATCAATTCATCGGACGAAAGGGCCTTTGTCAATTCGGCTTTCACCAAGTCTACTATCTCATTGTTGTCTGCAAGTGTCTCACTTCGGTGATCAGCTGAATGTTCATCGGGCTGGTCACTCCGTTCAACTGCCGGACTTTCGGGGTCCTCTAATATCGATGGATCGTCTAAGTCATGAGATTTGGCGCTTGACTTTGAGGAAGATTTTCCCCTTTTCCCTTTGGCTCCAGCCATGATCAAAAGAGTCAACACAGTCACCAGTAGATAGTAACAAACTTACAGACTCATTAGACTAAGTATCAATATCCAAAATATGCAAAATCATATGCAAAATCAGAGCAAAGAACTCAGTCCAGTGATAGAGTTGCGCAGTATGTTTTCAAATGGAATAGGCTTTCCCGATGTACTCTTTTGTTTAGCTTTGTATTTACCATCAACCACGTATCTCTGCTTGAGTTCTTTGACTTGAGTTCGGAGGACGCCATATTCCCCTGTTTAGTCGCAATAGATATGCCAGTTTTGTTTCCCAATGAACTAAACAGTAAAAGTTCAGATCAGTTTGCACATGCACGTACATGTATCACTGATGGTTATGAAGACATTCGCTGGACAATATGGAAACGGAGATCTGCGTTCCAAAGTGCATTATAAGACACATATGTCTGTCCCGGATAAAGCAAGTTGTTCCCAGGGGCGTCGCTAGACTTTTTTGAATGGGGAGGGGGGGGGGCTGTAAAGGCCAGATTGCCGACAAACAATGCCACCGATTGCCGACGACCAACATCGATAAATAAACCGTATACAGCCCATGAGGCATGTTCAATTGTGTGCCTTTATCATATTCCTTTTGAATTATATTTGTTCACCTCACTTGCCGAGTGTGTTTGTTTTCCGAAAACATCCTGCATCTAATTGTAATACGAGAGAGCGCAGCGAGCGAGGAAAATATACACTCTCTTTCGTACAAGTGTAAGTTCTTCATCAAACTACGTGATGGGCTTAAAGATATCTAAATTCTATATTGGGTCACCTCTCTTGCCTGATTCATTCGCTTGCAAAGACCATCCTAAATCTTGATATTATACAAGCGAGTGCAGTGAGAGTGGAAAAAAAATTTTTTCATGGTAGAAGTGATGATAATTCTTTATCCAAATACACGATGGTATTAACTATGAGATATCTTACTTACACAGGTACATTTGGTCACCTCACTAGCCGATTTCGTTTGCATTCCCAAATCCATCTTGTATCTGAATATTGTACGAGCGAGCGTAGCGAGCGAGGAAAATACTCCTTTTCAGGATAAAAAAAGAAAGTTCTTCATCAAAAGACATGATAGGCTTTAATTTAAGATATTTTGATATATTTGGTCACCTCTATAACTAATTTATTGCTTTCAAAGACCATCCTGTATCTATGTGTTATAAGAGCGAGGAAAAAGATATCTAAATTACATATTTGTGTTTATCTCATTTGCCGAATGTGTTTGCTTTCCGAAAACATCCAGTATCTGAGTATAATACGAACGAGGAAAAATATATATAGTCTTTTTTATGGTAGAAGTGATAATTCTTCATCAAAATACGTGATGGGTATAACGATATCTAAATTACGTATTTGTTCATCTCACTAGGCGAATGTGTTTGCCTTCCGAAAACATGATGTATCTAATTATAATACGATCGAGCGGAGCGAGCGAGGAAAAATATACACTCTCTTTCGTGGTACCAGTTATTTCGTCGCCAATGCACAAGCAAATAAGCCGAATATGATTTTATTTGGGAACCTTTCTCCTCTTTTTATTTCCTTCTTCCTCTTCCCTCTCCTTTCTTTCTCTCTCTCTCCCCTTCTCTTTTTCTTCTTTTTTGCCCACAGCGATTGCGAATTTTCAGACAAGAATTTTGAATGGGGGTGTCACCCCCCTCACACCCCCTCCCTCTAGCGACTCCCATGGATGTTCCTACCACTCCCAACACTGTAACGTCTTCAGCCTACCATCCATAACACCAGGGGACTTTAGTAGGAACATAGCAAATAAAACAATTTTGCCTGTCCTACCTGATAAGAAGGAAAAGACTTTTTTAGTTCGATGGTTTCAAGGCTCCTAAGCATCTTTAGTATCATTAGGGGCTGCCCAGGATTTATCCATGATTTTCACTGCAGATCCCAGCAAAACCAAATTATTCTGGAGTATTATTTTGCACAATGTTATTTCATGGTCACCGTTTCATGAAAGTTGTCAGCACTGACAAGCTGTCATTCTCTGACAATTTCAGTAAAATCCTTAGTTTTGATTGGCTGGGAAGCACTGGTCCCTGACTGTAACTATGGTAATTGTTGGAGAATGACAACTTGTCAGCGGTGACAACTTTCATTAAAAATGGTGCCATGATATACTTTAAAGAAAACCTTGATTTCTGGTCATGCAATTACATTACAAAAGAATCTGTTCCAAAGCATTTGGAAAGGGTTTACTAAATAGTAACGAAAATTTGATGTATTCCCTATTACCCTGAGGTGTTAAAATCATCCCATTGATAAGAAATGAACATCCCTTGTTGAAAACACATTTCTGCACTCAGAGAAAAGGGCCTACGGGACTACAAGCAAATGTACAGGTCGAATGCTCAAAGCTAATTCTTGTGATATTTTTAATATGAGGGCATTTGAAGAGTAATTCTATCCTGAGGACATTTCTCTTGTGTGATTATGAGGTATTGCAAACTTTTATACTTAAGCTATCAGTGGCATTGTGTTGTTAAAAAAAACTTTTGATTCTTGAATCAGTATTTGATCAAATTTTATGTTTCTGTGATTCATACAGATTTTGAGTACTTTTCATTTGGTTAGGATGTAAAAAAAAAAAATCCTTTTTGATTTATTTGCTTGGAATTCTTTTTTAAATCACTTTTTGTTTTGAAAATATTTCAGATATTGCCGAAAGATCTTGGGAATAACGGAACCCAATTTTTTTTTTCAAATATTTTTTACATTCGTTTTTACTGTATATATGTGTAGAACAGGGACTCAGTATTGTTGCCTGGCTGGCAGAAGGGCGGTAACACGTGCATGTGTGCGCGATCTTATACTGCTTTCACACCTAGGTACGGTCGCTGGGTACGATCGCTGCGACCGTACCCAGCGACCGATCGGACGTGCTTTCACACCTCCGTCAAAATTTGGTCAGGCCCAGAGCGATCGGTCGCTGTATAGCTGACCTAGCCGGAAGCGGAAGTAGAGATAGTGCGTAGGCATGTATGGGGGGTCATTGCATTTCGATCGGTCGCTGAGTACGATGTGCTTTCACATCAAGCTTGCATCGGTCGCGATCGGTCGCTGAAGTACCTCAGCGACCATACTCAGCGACCGATCGTTTTTGACCAAAACGATCGGTCGCAGCGACCGTACCTTGGTGTGAAAGCAGTATTAGATTCCCTCTCCCCCCCTCCCCCCCCCCCCCCTTCGTCTGGCAGAAAGGCAGAAGCTCGAGCGCGCGCTACAGGGAAGGTAGCGTGTTCGCGCGCGTTACCGCCCTTCTGCCAGCCAGGCGACAGCTTTCACACCAAGGTACCGTCGCTGGGTACGGTCGCAGAGACCGTTTGAGAATGGGGAATTGCAGGTTTGTCCAGCCCAAAGACCTTTGGGGAGTGATAAGAAAATAATTCCTCCAATATACACGTATTGAGAATTTTCCTTCCCTTTCCAGTCTGTCAGGAATTTTATTCCCTTCTTAATTTTAATTGAGATTGGCTAGTACTTGGACATTTCTCTTTCATATAAAGGTTTGTAATATACAAACTTCAGTTTGAATGAAGAAAGAAAGACAAATACTGTAATGACTGATGCCAAAAAGATCTATCTTGGCAGAAGGTCTCTGTATTATAATTTTGTGATTTCCAAAATTGATCATGCCATGATGACTTTGTAGGATTAAAAGTCATCTTTTATATTTCTAAAATGTGTTTCATTTAGTTTTATTTTTTGCGCATTATGTATGGACATTGTATATATACATGCATACACATAAATTTTATTCCTGCTATATTTATGAAGTCAATACAATTCATTTTCAGTCTGGAGTCAAATTTTTAAACAAAAATTAATGAAAATGAAAGATTCCTTTATATCCATCTTTATTTTAAAGGAGAAGAAGAAAAGCAACATAGATGGCCGACTTATGTTCTAGAGTACAAAATGCTCGAATTGTGTTAATTCCTTTCAGCGAAAATATGCCGAGATCCCCAGAACATGCATTGATCTCTTTTTTTTTCATTACAGGTAAAAAATATCAAAGACAATCATTCTTTCAAATTTTTCTCTTTGTTTCTATCTTTCTCCATTTCTATCTCTCTCTATCTCTTTCTCTCTCTTCCCTTCTCTTTTGCCCTCTCACTCTTTTTATATCTCTCTTCTGTCTCTTTGATGTGAAATGGGAATACATAGTAATTTTTTCCATATTATGTAGTATGGTTGAAGTCTCATCTAGTTTTTATTTGTTGAAAGAGAAATAACGCCTCTCGTATAGAACTTCCTATGTAATAATCCTCATTCCTCATAAAAGATCATACAAGTGAAGTGTTCTTTCATCTATGCAGATCGGTAGCCCTTAGTCATATTATTGCGGGATAGTATAGACATTGTACAATAAAGATTGAAAACAAAAGACTGTGGTGTCTTTTGGCAGTAGAGGGCGGCAACGCAAAGAACTTGCTTTCGGCCAAAACATTATTTGCCACGTCGATTTCTGTTTTGATTTGATGTAATTTTGATGAGGATTATGATGATGCTTTTTCTATGATAATGATGAGGACAAGGGTGATGATGATGGCAACGATAATGATGATGGGGATTATGATGATGATGATGATGATGATAATGATACTGATGATGGTGATGATGACGACGGTTAGGATGATGGTGATGATCATGGTGATGGTGGTGGTGGTGGTGATGATGATGATGATGAGGGTTAGGATGATGGTGATGATCATAGTGATGGTGGTGGTGGTGGTGATGATAATGATGATGATGATTATGGTGATGGTGACAGTCAAGATCAGGGCCGTAGGCAGAAGTTTTTTCCTGGGGGGCAAGACGCGTAAAAAATTTCGAAGAAACTCAAAAGTGAGGGAGCAAAGAGACCAAGCTGGTCACAAGGGCGCTTTTACACTTTTAAATGTGAAATTGAAGGATTTGGGGCAGTTTTTCGTGGATTTTATAAAAAACCTTTCAGTGAAAAAATATGAGTTTTCAAAATTTCTGGGGGGCAGCTGCCCTGCCCCCGCTGCGTATGGCCATGAACGTTAATTAATTCATGCATTTGTGATTGTCAAATCCATCTCAGTAACATTCTGTACATATTTCTCAAGTTTGATCTTACGAGGTCTGCCGGTAAATAGATTTGAAATAAGCTGTACGTAGGTACATGTGCAGAAATAATAAATCGCTTAAATCATGGAAAATCAATGTGCAGTTCTTCTTAACAGTTTGAATTCACTGATCTATGTGTTTTATCTCGAAAATTGTATGAATATTACAAGACAGAGGTATTTCAATGGAATGTTTGAGATTTATAAACCTGTTCCCCCCCCCCCCCCCCATTTTTCTCTTAGTTTTCCAGAAGTATGATGCACGGATCTTAGGAAGATCATGTCCATCTCGTTGTTAAATAAGATAATACGCGTGTGCGTGCGAGCGTGCGAATCAGTATCTCAAAAATTAACATGTTCTCAGGTTTGCTGCACCCCTAGCAGTGTTCTGAATCAAAGACATATTCTGCAAGAGCACACCAGCCAAACAAAACCGAAATGAGTGTATCTGCTCCTTGGTCAGGACTGAACATGCTTACGCAATCGTTATTGTCAAAACATCTGTTTTCGTTAAGCTGCACATCCCAGCTAGCGCATAATGTTTTTATAACATTTCCAAAAGGTCTCGGAAATGTTTTCCAAATAATGTTTTTGATAACGTTTTGATAACACTAATACAACATTATATTCCTTATGTTTAACATTTTTATGATGTTTTGTCCAAAATGTTTTAATAGTAACATTTTTCAAACCTTTTCTCGATGTTTTTGAAATATTGTAATGTTTCCAAGATAGCAAAACATTTTAATAACATCTTCAGAATGTTAGTGTAAAAATGTTACATGAAAATGTTTTCTCGATAATCACAAGACCATACATTTTACCATTTTAAAAATGTTTTCCTAACCTTTAGCAAACATTATTATGATATTATTATGATTCTTTCTATATATTCTTTTTTAAAGGAGCCTATATTTTACAAACCTTGCTTTTGTTTGGCTCATTCATATTTCACTCTCGATTAATACTGCATGTACTTATATTTGTATGGGATGCCTACCTTCTTCTATTCATTTCTTTTTCTGAATTTACTATTTCTTTTGTACCTCTTATATTGCTTGTTTGTATACTTTCTATAAGCTCTCAAAACACTGTCAAATATTGTAAATGTATGGAAATTTGTGAAATATGAAACAATAAACTGATATAACTGATATAACTGATGATGTTTTGTTGTGCTTGCTGGGATGATCAGAAGGCAGTAACAATTATTGTCTTATGTAAATTAAACATCGCGGCGGAACTGGTACTTCAAAGGGCTTATGACCATCGGTATTCCATTCATAATAATTCTGTGATAAAACATATATACGCACACACCCTCACACGGCCACAAAACCCAAGATAACTTGTAAAGTGGTACAGCGCCACCTGTTGTGAAGCATAACAAAAATGAGAAATGGAAACTACAAGAAGAAAAAACAATATAACAAACACTTTTTACTTATACGAGGCTTTAGCTGGTAGACTAACCCTCCCTTTTTACCAATTACCGCTTTTTCGATAGTTTAACAAATAATTGATATATATCATTTGCAAAAGACCGCTGGGAATTTGTGGATACACTACAGTGCACGTATCAACAAAAACGTTACACTTTTGAAAAAAATATAATAATCATATTCCAAAATATTTCGAAGAGTTTTTCATGTTGATAGGTGTCCAGTAGTCTTATCTATCAAGTGCCATTAACAACAACTACAAAAAAAATTAAGTCATGCTTGGCGGAAGTCTGACTGTTTTTGTTCAGAGTCTGAAAAATGATTTGCGCCAAATATACAGAAGAGGGACAGTTAAACCATAGTCTAAATAAGTACTCCCATTCAAAGAAAATTATCTTTGCCACAGAGTTGCCCGACTGCCTGACAGGCTGATTGACTGATCAATTGTTTGGGCATTTTATTTGTCCATAATTTGATCAATCAATGATTGATTGGCTGTTGATGAAATGATTACCTTATTGAGTGACTGGTGGATTGAGTGACTGAATGGTTGAATGATAGATTGTTTGAGCATTTTATTTATCAATAACTTGATCAATCAATTATTGATTGATTGGCTGTTGATTAAAAAGCTTATTGACTTGTTGACTGACTGACTGACTGACTGACTGGCTGAATGGTTTGATGACTGATTGATGCATTGACTGATTGATCTATCAGTTGTGCCTCTTAAAAAGAGACTATTAAACGAGTAGTCCGAATAAGTACTCTTTTGCATGACATTACGATAAAGTTTTGATAGTCTAGGAAGCTTGAATCAATTTTCTATCGTAATTTTAATGATTTCACTGCTTCATGCCGGGGTGAGAACTTAAGTGCAAAATAACATCAAGATCTTTAAAGAACATATTTCACAAACGCATGCCAGTCATTCAGTCAAGAATAAAAATACCAAATTAATAACACTTCATATCATTCAATCATTCAATCAGTCATTCATTAATGAATCAAAAAAATCAATCAACAATCAGCCCATTAATACATTAACCGAAAGATAAATCAGTCAATGCATCATGCAGTCAGTCATTCAACCATTCAGCCAACCAGTCAGTCAATCAACCAGCCAGTCAATAAGGTAATCATTTAGTCAACAGCCCATCAATTACTGATTGATCAAATCATTGACAAATAAATGCCCAAACAATTGATGAGTCAGTCAACCTGTCAGGCATTCGGGCAACTCTGTGGTAAAGAGCTATTTCTTTGAATGGGAGACACTGGTGTAGCCAGGAATTTTCAACAGGGGGGGGGGGGGGCAAGGCGAGGGTGTGGGTATCCCCCACCCCCCTCCCACGCTAGGGAGATCTTTGAAAATTCGTGCATGAAAATGGCATTTCTGCACACTAAAATTCAGGATTAGAGGTAACTTATATGAGAATTGTCAGGGGGGGGGGGGCAAGGCGAGGAAACGAAGCGAGCGAGCGCAAGGAGGCTGTGTGAGGGGGCAATCCCCCTCCCAATGTAGGGAGATTTTAAAAATTCGTGCATGAAAATGACTTTTTTCTGCACACTAAAATTCAGTACTATGTAACTTATATGAGAAGTGGCATATTTACGTATTACTTTCATTTCAAAGAGTAGGAGTAGGGTAAGTTATGTGAAATGGACTCGATGACAGGTTTTTTTATAATCATTTTAATCAACGAGGGGGGGGGGGGCATGGCCCCCTTTTGCCCCCCCCTTTGCCCCCCCCCCCCCCCCCTTAGGTACGCCAGTGATGGGAGTACTTGTTTAGACTGCTGGTTTAATTGTTAATCTTCTTTCAATTTGGCGCAAATCATTTTTCACAATCTGAACATAAACAGTCGGTGTTCGGCCAAACGTGAATTAAAATGTGTTTTGGGAGTGGCACTTGATAGATGAGCCCACTGGGCATCTATCAACATGAAAAACTCTTCGAAATATTTTTGAAATATAATTTTAGAATCTTTTCAAAAGTGTAATTTTTTTTTATTGATACACCCTGTATATTTCACTGATTGGGAATACATTCTTGTGTCTCACTGAATTATTACATATTATTAACACTTTTACTACAGTGATCATTAGCGCAAGAGTAATGTACAAGCCTACATGAATGAGTTGAAAATAAATATATGTCTGAAAAATGAATGTGCTTGTTTCTCTTTAAATTATTGAATTTTTGAAGCGTGGTCTGAAACTTTTGCAAATGATGTTTTTTGATACCATTTAATAAATTACTCTCTCTCTAAAATGCATGATTCATGGCTTGGAAAGATTCTCTTGCTTTAATTTTACGTATGGAGTCATCAAGTTATGACATCTCAAGAAGAATTTAATGAATTTTCCAATCTGTCCCTTATCACTTTTCAAAAGCAAGAATTTAAAGAGGCTCTGTCGTGGGTTTTCATGGGGAATTTGACACCTTGGGCGATATACCCAGTAACGGATGTTGTCCAGCACTATGAGTTTTATGACCAACATACCTTATGTAATGCTCTATAAATACACCATTTGCCCCATATATGGCAAAGTCAGTATCTCACTTTCCCTTGCCCGAGAATGCCCGAAGCAGGCCGAAGAATTTTTATGGTGGGACACCTTGTTTTGCTATGCTCCAGGAACGTAGCTCTATTACAGGTATTACCAGTGGTTTTCACAAAGTCTGATGTAAGCAAATTATGATTAACTCCCCATTAAAAAAACCCACGACAGAGCCTCTTTAATGTCCATCACTTCATGACGCGCATTAATAGTTTCTAAATATGAAAATTGTCTTAGAGTGGAAAGCAGGTACATACAGCTTGCCACATATGCATTTACGAAAGTTCTTGGAAAGTGGGAACAAAGGGAGTCTTAAAAGGGGAGGGATGGGGCGTGATACCCCTCCCCCGCAAAATTTGCGTCGGCAATTGCACCACATCTGTCGGCAAATAAAGGAAAGGAAAGGAACAGGAGGCAATAGGAGGGAAATATATAAGAAGGACTAGAAAGGAAAGGAAAAAGAAAAAGAAAGAGGACGGAAAGGAAAAATGAAAATAAAAGAAGGAAAGAGAAAGAAAAAGGAAGAAGGACAGAGAAATTAACAGAAGATTCTCCCCCCGAAAATGTGAGCTACAAAGAATGGAGATACCGTGGATTATAGAACCTGTTTTCAGTGTGAAAAATCCCGCTTTCTCTCTTTCTCTCTCTCTCCTCATAAAATCCAAAGTGGAATATCGTATAAATCCACCCTGATAAAATCTAGAAACAGCCGCTATGGTTTAGGGCAGCATGAAGCACCCTCTTATTCCACCATCAAGAAGCACATATTTAAACAGCAAGGTGCCAGATTATCCTTCACATTTAGAATAAAAGGTTCAATTTCGTAGTAAATGCAAAAATGGCAGCATCTTTTGTGGTGCAGTCTTGCACCCTACAGGAAAAGGTGCAAAGATGCACCCTTTTGTACTTAATAGTTTGCACCGGAAATGCCCGTCTGCACCTTTAAAGGTGCCGAAATCTTTTGCATTCAAAAGACGCAAATTTGCACCTTCCATAAAGGGTACAACTCTGCACCCTAAAGGGTGCAAAATGTATCTCACTGCACCCTTAATGGTGCATGATGCTTCTTTGGACGCAAAGTTGTACCCGGCATAAAGGAGCTCCCAATGTTGCATTTGAAGGGGCAAATTGAACCTTTTTTTCTTAGTTAGTTGAATCATACAGGGAGGTGTATATACAATTTTCAAACAATCATTGGTTGCATTTTGCCGATGCAATATAAACCACAACAACAACAAAAAAAGTAACTCCCCCCTAATTCAAAATAACATAACTTATTAACGAAAAAGTTTTCAGCAAAATAAATTGGCAGAAGTGTTCCTACATAATATTGGCTAACTTCTGTGTGAAAATGAGATTGATCCGTCAAGTCATGCATGAGTGAGCAGACATTAAAGGCAAAAATGTCACTTTTCAAAAGTCACAAGAGCCATTTTGGGGGTTTGTGAAAAAAAAGTTTGTCAAATTTGGTTTCTTCCATTGTTTGACCCCATCAAGCCTATCCCTGACACTTGTCATGCTTATCAAAGGTGGGGTGAACACATTTTTTGTGGGGAAAAAGTGACGTTCAGCCCTCCTAAATCTACACAATTCATTCAGTTTATGTAAAGAATTGGCATCAACCAACATGGGTCGGCACATAATGTGAAAATACCTGGTAGTCGTTTTCCGGCATTAAACAGTAGATTTTTTTTAGTATTTCTCGCTTCATCGTTAAAGATATACTCACTCAGCCATGACACAATCACGATAAACACCAACTTAAACACTTAAAAAAAACACCAGATAAAGCTTGTTTCGCAAACCCCCCCCCCAAAAAAAAAGACTCTTGTGACTTTTGAAAAGTGACATTTTTGCATTTAGTGTCTGCTCACTCATGCATGACTGGACGGATCAATCTCATTTTCCACAGAGAAGTTAGTCAATAAGTGTAGGAACACTCCTGCCAAATTATTTTGCTCAAAACCTTTTTGTTAAGAAATTAATTATGCCATTTTGAATTAGGGGGTAGTAATATTTGGTAGGGAGGTGATCGAAAATTATTACCATTTAGAAATTAGGCCTTTACGTAAGTAGTTTCTTTGTGGGTTTTTTGTTGTTGACGTTGATACATTGTTTTCCTTTTTGGTTGTTAATTATGGGGTTCTTTTAGGGGCGGGTCCCTTTTTTGCGGGGGACCGGGGGCTTATGGTGAAATAACGCTTTTCACCTAACCGAGAATGCATGAATCTCTTACTCGTTTCGCTCTCTTAACATTTAGAAACAAGTCTAAAAGGGTAAAATCTTCAAATGCCCCAATAGAGTCATTTGCGGCATCGAGGTGATTAAATTCTATTATATGATCATGTCAGAGAGGATTTTAGGTTCACTTGATAGCAATATTTAGAAACAGAATGAAGTTATTTAATCTTGGCAGCGAGTTGATGGATGATATTTGCATGGTTCCATGACATGTTATGTGTTCCAATGGAAAATATATTAAACCATACTTTACCCCAGACCTAACACTAACCCCAGTCCTTATTCTCACATCAGTCTGAACCAAGCCCGTATCAAAATCCTAATCCTTACGTGTCTTCGGAGAAATTAAGAAAACAATTATTGTCGCAGGAGCAAAAGTCATGTCACCTCCTTGATTCTCAAAAATAGGCCCAACATATAGGAATGTAGGTGTATTTAGATGGCAAATTGCACTTCACCGTAACAAAGATTTTTTCTCACTCTCCTCCCTTGTGTCCACAAAGTAAAAACACTTGGTTGATAATCTAGCAAAAATGTGTGTTTGTGTGTGTGTGTGGGGGGGGGGGGGGAGGGAGTAGAGTGCTGCACAACTGTCAGCAACTTGGGTTAGGTCTCAGACCCCCCGCCCCCATTAAAAAATGTTCGATCGACACCATCATATGGTAAGAACATTCACTTTAATACCCTTTAAATACTAAAATGGCGCATTGCCAGCATTGCATATGAAAAAAATAAGCCTACTGCCTTTTCACCTCCTTTTCAAGTATGGGCTTATTATAATGGTAGAAGAAATTTTGATGCAGTTTACTTCCATCAGAGCAAAACTCTTCGTCTTGACAAGGGCACTTTAAGTTTTTAGAAAGATAAACCAAGACAAACATAACAAAACAAGTAAGAAATTCAACTTCAGGCATGTACAGCGCCGATATGATTTCGCTCCCTTTATGACATTGCCCTATAGCTTAAACTGTCTTTACTTGTAGCACATTTAATGGTATATAGACCTATAATATCAGATTCTGCTTTGCATCATTATTTGTGAAAAAAAAAAAATTGGTTCGAACCCTCATGTCGCACAATGTCACGTTCCATGTGACAAATCTTGTCATTTGATATTAAAATTAATGAGAAAAGTTTTCATTTCTAAAGTTCTGTTAAAAATCTTTTCTTAAATGTTGTATTTTCTACTCAAACTTCGAATTAATACCCAGAAAACATGATTGTCAGGGGGGGGGGGGGTAGGTTTCCCCGTTTTTTCAAGGGTGGGTACATAGGGTATGCCCCCCCCAAATCAGCTGATGAGGCCCTTATTACTTTTAGCTTGTCAGCAATTTCTTGTGTATGCCCCCTCCAAATTTTAAGCTCAGACATTGTGTGAAGGTGTGTGTGTGTGTGTTGTGTGTGTGCTTAGTCCCCGAATAACAAGCATCGTCATCTCTGGACAGTAAGGGGCCCAAATATATGTAGTGTATTTGAATAATGAAATAGCATTGTAATGATAATAAAGTGACGCTTTTTCTTCCCGCTTAAAACTGATAACGTACTGGATGATTTGGGTATCGAATCATTTCTATACATCCTGCCCGCAAGGTGCTTAAAGAAAATCGTCATAATTAAGCCCAATACATTATTTCCCGAATTCGTTTTGATGACAAAATGTTTTTAAAAGATTAATAAAATGTGAATAATTATGTGCCATATGTGCTGTATTCATTACTAAACGTTCTTTCAGCTAGCTCATCCCCTTCCTGTTTTTTCAACCTTCCAACTTTGTCCACTTTCTTTCCTCTTCTCCCCCTCTCTCTTTCGCTCTTTCTTTTCTCTCCTTTCACCGTCCCCCTTTCCTTTTTTCTCTCTCCCTCTTTCTCCTTACTAAGCCTATCTCTCTTACTCTTCACTTCTCATTCTCGCCTCTCTTTGACCCGTTTCCTTTTCCCCATTGTCTGTTCCGTATAGTTCTCTGTATCTTTCGTGTATTTTCATATCATATGTACTAGTCACGCCTGCCCCGCTTGCCATGTATATGGTAAACTGACTCGTTGACTTTGTGTACATCAAAGAGGGAAAATGGCCAAGGGGTGACATACTGCAATAAGAAGGAAACCAGGGATCTCTAGATGTTTCTACAGATTCAGAAGAGGGAATAGGCCTGAAATTTTGTAATAAAAAAGACAAGGGGGGGGGGGGAGGAGGGGTGACACAATAATCATGCCCTTTTCCTTTATACAAGACTTATAGTGCTATAATTAACAACACAGTATAATAATCATGGCTATTTCCTTTATGTATTATTTACATAATCATATTTTGGATGTTATATACTCTTCAAATCTCACAAGAAATATTATGCATACATGTACCATAGATAAGAATGATTACTCATACACCCACACCCACACACTCGCCCAAACTCCCAACACCACACAAAAATACCACCTCATAAAACTGCATCATGAAGCTTTATTCACGATGAATACTACATAAAATGTCTCCGTCGGGAATCGAACCCGGGCCTTTGGCTATGAACGCCAGTGCCTTAACCACTAGACCTCGGAGACGGGCCAGTGGTTTCGGTGATTCCAAAGTCGCTTAACCGACATATTGACAAATCTTAAACCCTCACTAATTAATCCCTTTGTCGGTGGCAGATGAGTTTCGAACAATGACCTGCCGCACACCTCAGCTGGATCCGAGCGAATGCTTTAGGATACATGACTATGTTGGAATAATTAACATTTGTGATCAGGTAACATATTCAACAGCTTTGGCAACTCTCGTGGAAATAAATGCATGTTAGATCCATTGAGAGAATAATAGCGTAGCATGAATCAAAGTTCCCCAGAGCTTTCCCACCATTTTTGAAATTTTGAAAGGGTGAAAAAATGTCTCCGCCTGGAATCGAACCTGCCGGGCCTTTGGCTATGAACGCCAATGCCTTAACCACTATATATAGATAGACATTGTGGATACGTGTACCATTATTCAAACAAAAACTATATTAAAAAGCAAATCCGACATCTATATATCACAAGAATCGATCTCAGTAACTTAAGGAGTGAAGAAATTCATCGCAATGCACATTGTTTTGTATTACATAATTCATAACCATTTTAATACACAATCAGAAAGTACACATACCTGGTACAAACCATGAGTAAAAGTAGACTTCACTGAAACTACATGTACTGAGTTGAGAATATCAGGGTTTTAATGTACAGTGTGAATAAATAAACAAAAATTAAAGAAAAACAGACATAGCCGGCGATGAAGTGGGGGGGGGGGGGGGTGTTTCCCCCTCATTTTTTTGGGGGGGGGGGGATCGTTTTATTTTTCTATTTTGAGTCAGGTGATCAAATTTAGGCTCTCTACTCAGGCCTAGAATGTATTTTGATGGCAAACTGAGGCTTCTTTTTTTACAGTTATCTTAGCTAGTTCGCGTAATGACGATCATCCCCCTGAAACTTCTCGAAACGTGAAATCGCCGCCACTGGATTCAATCCTGCATACCATTGCCATCAGTGCATATAAAACTAACTGTGGCCCATCATATTTCCTTCAATTTGACACCTGAATTCTTAAAATCGGGACATGAAAAGCTGAACAGTACCACATTTGCTATTTCATGTGAAATTTCTCCGAGTTTTGAATGCATAGTTTGGATGTAGACATTACTAACGATCATACCATTATAATAATATATTTCAGCACTTCAATTGACTTCAGACATGTCAGGGCTTGAATACGGGTTTTCTTTTTGACTCACACTTTATAATTAAGACAGGGTGTTTATCACTGTTTTTGTAGTATTCATTTAGCCTACTTTACAATCATCTTGAGAGTATGAGAATGAATACAAATACTGTTATCTCCTAGGTTCTCTTTGACATTGTTTTGCAGCATATAGGCTCATCCTTTAAGAAATGCTATGTATCTATTACATCATCAATACATAGTTCAATGAAAGAAGTTTAGTGATATCAATAGTTAGTGTATTTCCGAAAAGTACACTTTGAACAACCTGAAAACACATTTTCATAATACATTTTAAATGCTGAATGTATATGTAATGACTATATCACACAGTTCATATGCCTAACTACTGACATGATAATGAAAGACAGAGGGCACTCATATATAGTACTGAAAAAATTGCTCTAGCATCACTCTTTGAAAGACCATGTTGATGTACCATGGAAACTTGTTCAAAACCTTCACACAATATACAAAAAAATATGTGTAAAAGTACTGTGCAAAATTGCTTTAGTATTAGTACTTTAGAAGTGAATACATTAAGTATCACAATCAAATACATATTTGCAAAAACATTGTGTATATTTAATATAACAATAAGAATATGAATTTCCTTTTTTAATTGCATGTATACATGGATATTCCACTGTTCTCTTAGAACAGTGGAATATAATCCCTTACACTTTTGAAGGACAGAGATTATTATTTACAGTTATCTTATAACCACCTCTAAATGACCATGGTAAAAAATATAATAACAAAGGAAGACCAGTCGTTTCCATATGCCTTTACTTCTGAAACTTGTTTATTTACATAAAGTCTATGGAAATGTCAGTACCTTCTTTTAATCGCATGCATACATGGATATTTCTCTGTCCTCTTACATGAATATAATCCCTTATACATTTGAAAGAAAAAGATTGTCATTCACAGTTATCTTTAAAACACCTATACATGACCATGGTAAAAATAATAATACCCGCCCAGTCATTTCCATATACCTTTACTTCTGAAACTTGCTTATTTACATCAACTCAAAGGAAAATCCAGTACCTTCTTTTAATTGCATGTATACATGGAAATTCCACTCTTCTCTTAGAACAAATGAATATAATCTCTTACACTTCCGAAAGACAGAGATTATTATTTACAGTTGTGTTATAACCACCTTTACATGACCATGTTAAAAAATATAATAAAAAGGAAGACCAGTCATTTTCGCATGCCTTTATTTCTGAAACTTGCTTATTTACATCAACTCTTTGGAAATTTCAGTAACTCCTGTAATTCTTAATATTAAGCATGTTCTGAACAGAAAAAGCCAACATACTTTATTAGCAAATTCTATCTGAAAATGGAAGTACATACTTTTCAAAATCATTTTGACATGCTTCAGTACAAAGCTTCTATGGTAACATGTATTCACTAAAAAAGAAATCTGCTTATGATAAGACCACATATTTCCAATGCACACAGGGCTATCTTAGAGAGCTACCTTGTTAGTAGGTTTAATTGGAAATTGATCTGAACTTTGTGATCCTTTTCAACAATTTGACCTGGCAGATGGATAAAAGAAATTAAAATTGAATGAATCTTGCATTTGTGTAAATCCCAGGGGGATGGGGGTTATATACCCCCGCTCACTTTCCAAAGAAGAAATAATATCTTAATCAATCAGTTTCGTATTTCTTTATAAATATCATAAACGACAGTTATAGTAGTAAGATTTTTATTTGAAATGATATTAAAAACCAAATATAGGACTGAAAGGTCGTGGCACTATGTGTGTAGGTGTGAGTGAGTGCGAGTGAGTGATGGTGAATACTGGTGTGTACTCGTGTGTGAGTTAGCGCTAGAAATTTCGTTGAAAGATTTCGAAATGGAATCTTAACTCTCTGCAAACATAGATAAGATAAATGTATGAAAGAAAAAAATCATGACACAGAATGGCAGAATACTTGATGAATTATTACGTCTCCTGTGTAATCACATTATTCCATTCAATTATAGATTGCATTTAAAACAATGAGAACCTTCATGACGTTTTGTACAAAATACATGTATATGAATTCTCAATAAGAGGCCTATGAAGCAGCTGCTTACGTAATTCTATATGGTTTCATACAGTTCTCATAACAGAATACATTCAAGTGCATTGTGTTTGGTAAAAATATTTTTCTAAAGTGTATACAGGCTGGGTATATATTGAAATCTGAATCACTCACACGAGAACTGCAATTTATTCATTAAATATCAAAATAATGTTGCATATCACTACAAAAAATATAGGAATATTGATGTGTAGCAAGATAATTATGTACACGCACACACACACACACAAACACAATGTAACAACAATGTGGATACACAATCCTACTTGAGTTAGCAACAGAACAATGACTTAGAAAAAAAAATCTAATAGACTATGAAAAGAATTTGATATTATGACTAACAGATACACAATTGACACTGTTCTCTTCAATAAATATGTCATTAATCTGCACCTACTAATTTACATCTTTTCAAAGTGAGGCTGAACACAGAGGCCTCATAACAAAAAGAAAATCAAAATCATGGTGATGATCAAAGAGCTACACAGCAGTAATATCCAGTTAAATGGAAAGATGGTACAACAAATAGATCATCTGGATTATCTTGGCACCATGTTAACATCAAATAGCAGATGCTATAGGGAGATTAAATGATAAATTGCACAGGCAAAAATGCCTGATAAGAGGAAAATACTGTGACTAATAAATATTTGAAAGAAAGACCTTGAAGATACATGTAAGACTCCTTAAAAGGCAGTATTTGGTCTGTACTACTATAGGGAAGTGAATGTTCGGCTTGAAGTGTTAACAAGCAAATAAAAAAAAAATGTAGAGATCCAATCTCATAGCTACAGTTAAAGCGTGCCAACTGAATTTTAGGGGCACATTATCAGACAGGATGAACTAAAAAGACCCCCTGTCCATCAAAAGGTGAATTGATGAGAAGTGTACAAAAAGGCATCAATGAATGAAGTTTACTGGCACAGAGGTTGATATTTCACGGGGGCAAAGAAAAAACTGGTTTTAAAAAAATGCTTACCAATGCCAAACTTTGGAAGAAGACGACGATGATCATGCAAGAAATCTTGGCGATCGATTTGCAATCATCATCTTCCACTCATCGGAACAGATGTATTCTACTTGAAACAAGACTTTGGGCTAAAGACATATCATACTCTTGATGGAGTTCAAAGTACATGTACCTTTGGTTCAGTAAGTAAGAAATGGCATGTATCCACTATTATTGAGTAACTTGGGCATACATTGCAATGTTGAATAAAATGAAAGACATAGGAAACACTATTCATTGCATAGTCTTGTGACAAGCAGTGGTGTAGCACGACAAGTCCACCTACCGAAAAGGCAGTGAAGCTGGGGGGGGGGGGGGGGGGCAACGGTCTTACTTAAAAAAGGAATTGGATGATTCAAACCTATTGATTGAGGGGAGAGTGCAGGAAATGGTCCACGAGTCTTCTTATCTAGTTTTCTCACTTTTTTCTCTTATCATTCTTTTCTTTACCTGTTAAAAGGGGGCTACATTCATTATGCTTGCCCGTACATACACCACTGATTACAAGTACAGAATAACAGTCATCGATCTTTCTTGTACTGATCCACTACTCCTCCAGCATCAGAAGCTTGAAGTGCCTTGTCAAGATCATTTACAGATCCAATATCTCGTGTCTTCCACTCCTCCAATAAATCCTTGAAAGCACGGCTGTAGTCGTTAGCATGACGAACCAATATCTGTTGGCCATAATTGTGCTCAAACCTTAGTGCAGTGCAGAGACCATTGTAGTTACGAGGATTCAGAAGCTTTAACAATCTATTGATCTGTTCAGATGACACAATGTCTTGATGTAGCCTGTAAAGGTATATATCAAACAAACATTAAACAGTGTCTGGGCTGTATCAAAATACACACCTCACGAAATGTAACTAACCACTTTGTTTTTTTGTCATAGCTGACATGATCTTAAAGAACATTTAATGTCAACCGTTTTGGCACTTAAATTGTTGAAATCGACCAAACACTGTTGACACAGAAATTTTTTCATGAAAATACTCCCCAAATCAAAATTGCAGTAATTCCCTTTTTCAGGGACATTATGACACAAATAAGAAGGAACGCAATTCAGTTTCATGTGAAGGTTTTTTTTAGTGTAAATTATTATTTTCTTTCAATCTATGAGTCACTTTCATATAAAGTGATCAAAGTTCATATCTTGTATGACCTCCTGCTACGTCTGATTCGCTCCTGTTGAATATGCATGCCAGGTTTTTTCATTGAGGTTTGACTAAAGAACAAGCTGATATCTTAGAGTCGATTCAGAAGAGGGCACTCAGGATAACAACACTCAGAATGTCATACAATGATGCCATTTCTTTCCTTAATCTTGAATTTTTATCCGCCTGCCGAAGAAAACTTTGCTTAAATTGTTCACCCGAATTCACAAATTGCGATCATAAACTCAACTCTCTCTTACCTGATAAAAAGGAAAGATACTCACTGAGAAATAGAAAAGATCTCTGCTTGCCCAAATGTGAGACTAACAGATACATGTATAAGAATAGTTTCATACCTTGGTGTTTGTTTAATTTACAATAGCATTTTTTTGTGTATATACACGGAAGTATAGACTTTTTACATAACTGGTGCATCAATTTTATCACAATTTATTATACAAAAATTTCCTGATATGTTTGATATGTATTTTGATTACTGTGATAATTCAGAGTTCTACTATGTCATTATAAATTTGTTTCTATAGTAATCGCCAATGCCTTTCAACTGTTATATTTTTACTCTTTACGTTTTTTACATGTCAATCTTTGTAATTTTATTGTAAAATATATATTGTCAACCATGTTTTACCTAGTACAAAATCCAACCTACGTGAATGGTTGCAATAAATGAAAGATTGATTTTAAAAAAATAAAAGATTTGTTGCAATCTCACTGTCTTGGTGGGCCTGAGTGCTGATATGTTTGTTGACTTGAAACTTCAGGTATGATCAAACATGTTCTATTGGGCTGAGGTCAGGTGATCAAGGAGGCCACTGAACGCAGTTGGTTCCTCCCCCCCCCCCCCCCCCCCCCCCCCCCGGAACTGGTTGGTGATTCTGGCCCTTTTTGGGAGGTGCATTGCTGCAGTTTTTTTTTCAAAATCTGTCATAAGTTGTCCAATATAACACACCATATTTCAGCTATGATCCAAAGGCAAAGTGGAAGGTTACTTTTTGTGAGGTGCTTATATCACTGGAACATGAAACACGTGTTTATAAATGCATTTGCATGCTTTTAATTCTCTTTAGTACGAAATAACTCGTCAGCCAGATGAATCTGTCCAGCTTTCCTCAAGGCATCCACTAGGACTTCATGTTCTTTGCTCTTTTGTGTGCTCCTTTTGCCACTTTCGGAGCATCGATAGCATACCCTTGACACATCTGGATTTTTCGTATTTGTGGCCACAAAGTGTTCAATATCCTCTACATAAAAGCTGAGAGCTTTCTCGAGTTTATCAATCTCATCACGCTTGACAAGTTTTCGAGCAATAAATGTCATCTTTTCGTCAGAATCTTCCTGTTCACCTGAATGGTTCATTAAAAACAACCCCCCCCCCAAAAAAAAAAAAACAACAACAAAGATGATTATGCTTGAAATAACAAAATATCATTGAAGGTGATTAATACCCCAACCCCCCAATGAGTGTGCTAAATTTCATGAGCATTGCCTGGAAAATAAGGAATCAGCTCCCTCCAAAAGATTTTCCCTTGGTTTATTGCTATAAAATGCCATTACCATGGTAAAGCAGTAGGCTACACATTAAAAAAAATTGTCTTGCACATGGTCATCCCAAGAAAAATGTGAGTGCCAAATTTCATTTATCGAAAAATGAAGAAGTTCGGGTGCAAGATTTGCAATGGACCAATCACCCTACCGACTGTACACTGATTCCTATACAGGGCGTCTCAATTAAAACATTACACTTTTGAAAAAAATAAATAAAAATTATATTTCAAAATATTTCGAAGACTTTCTGTTGATAGATGCCCAGTGGGCTCATCTATCAACTGCCACTCACAAAACAAATTTTAATTCATGTTTGGCCGAACACTGACTTTTTTTGTTCAGAGTCTGAAAAATGACTTGCGCCAAATTGAAAGA
>JAPZVO010000433.1:0-39421 GCA_029962745.1 Echinometra lucunter | reverse complement strand
AACAACAACCAATGATTGAAAGTATGCATACATTTGAATATGGAGTAAACAGGTCTATTAACTACAAAAATAACTCGGAATCAAGTTTGCGTACACTACTTCAGCTGTGCTTGTTGCTATGTCAGTCAAGCCTATGACAAGCATTCAGGGTGTCAAGAACAGCCATTGTTTTTAAAAAGTATATATAGAATTTGAATATGCATGTGTGAAATTAGTTTCCATGACTGACAGCTTACCTCAGCACCACGTCATGTCATGTCATCATTGACTAGCAATGATTAGTAAAAAGACTAATGAAAGACTAATGTAAGACTAACTGATTTCAGTGTAGGACTATTTACGGACCAATTCTTTCTCATGCAATACTAATTATTTCCAGGATTACTCAAATAAGACATAATTTGATTGACTAATTATATCAGTCAGTTTAAAAACAAATGACTAATTATTTCTTAGTCAAATAAGACATAGTGAATGACTAATCTTTTTAGTTATTTGACCAACTTTCGTTTTCAGTGTAGATTCTCAGCCTTTTGCATGTTTTTGGCGCGTTTTTGTGGTTTTCAAGCCAATTCGCAAATATTAGGGCGACGATATTTAAAAAACAAGCACATGGACCCCACTTTTTAAATGTTTTAATCTCTTCAGTATACTTTCCTCTACAATTCTAGAGAGAAAGACGAATATGACATGGGTTTAGAATATTTGGGACCATAAATTTGAATCATCCGTATTTTGGATTAGATCCTCAGCCTTTTTCATTACTGTTTTTGGCGCGTTTTTGTGGTTTTCAAGCCAATTCGCAAATATCAGGGGGACGATAGTTCAAAACAAGCACATGGACCCCCCTTTTTAAATGTTTTAATCTCTTCAGTATACTTTCCTCTACCATTCTAGAGAGAAAGACGAATATGACATGGGTTTTGAATGTTTGGGACCATAGAATTGAATCGGTCGTATTTGGGATTAGATTCTCAGTATTTTGGGCGCGTTTTTGTGGTTTTCAAGCCGATTCGCAGCCATTAGGGCTCCGACAGCTTGAAAACGAGAACATGAACCCCCCTTTTTTAATGTGTTTACCCCTTCAGTAGGCATTCCTCTACAACTTTGCACATTTTCATGAAAATGACATGGATTTTGAATAAAGTGCAGCTTAACTGTCCTTTTTATTTTTCGTCTAGATTCCAAGCATCTAAGATTATGTTTTTTGTCCTTTTTGGCATCATTTTCGCCACATGAGGGCGCTGCTAGTTTAAAGAGAAGTACAGATGGCCCAGTTTAAAGAGTTTTTCCACCTCTGTCACACATTTCGCTACAAATCTGGAAGATTTGATGAAGTTTAATAGGGTTTTGACAGAGTAAAGTGATGATTTATACTCGTTTGTCGAAATCGTGAGGTCTAATAGAGGCCTAAATCTCTTGATTGCGTCATTTTATCTGCCATCCAATTATGGCAACTTCAAAGTCCCGTAGAAAAAAAATAAGCACATGAACCTATATTATTTTTTGCATTTTTGGCCTACATAGGTACCAAAGTAACTCTATGCAAAATTTGGAGAAAATGACATGGATTTGATTTTAACTGTGGAACGTCTTTAAGAGGTGATAGATTGAAGGAAAACAGATAAATAAATAAGGAAAAGAGCAAGGTGAGATTGAAGGGAAAACAAAGGAAAACGTAATTAACCGGGAAAGGAGAATGGGAGAGCGGCCTTGAAAGGAAAACAAACTATAGCTACTGCAGGGGAGAGATTAAGGAAATCAAAGAATAGAGGTGAAAGATTGAAGGAAAAACAAAGAAATACATAAGCAAAAGAGCAGGGTAAAAGGAAAACAACGAAGATAACATCAGGAAAAACAGTAAATGAGAAATCAAAGAAAAAAAAACAGCTATGAGGAAAGAGAAAAGATTGAAATAAACAAGGAAAATAGAAAGAGAATTAAAAGTATGATAGAAAGAGAAAGGAGAGAAGGGGAAGGAAAGTCACAGAAGATGAATGACACTCTGACACTCAACTAAATCTGTTTCACACAATGTACAAAGACAGCAACAATATCCCCCCCCCCCCCCCCCCCTTTGAAGGAGTCACACAAATTTGAGCTATGATCCAGGAAACAGGTATAGGCCTATTATGTGCAAGAAATGCATTTTCAGTTGTCATCACAGGGCATGCATGAATTACAGGTTTAAAGCTGACCACTGATTGTTATAGAATATTTCAACTTTTGGTTCACAGAAACATCCTAACAGTATGCGATTATATCATCAATTAATCAATCAATCAAAAATGGTTTTATCTGGAATAAACATGTACATAGTCATTTCACATGAAAAGCAGCTAAAGCTGGATAATTCATGTTAACAAGTTTGGCATACTTACAACTTTTAAAAAATATATATATATTTAAAATGGTCAATGTACAGATAGTGGCAAGGTACATAAAAGACTTGGATAAAACAAAGCTGTATATTAACCAGGTGACCTGTTGATTGGAAATTGCAGTCTCAGTCGCATCGCGGTATAGGCCTAACCAGAACGTGACAGATAAAATATTCTTTATTTCAATCAGAACATGTGATTAGCACATTGGAACATTAAGCAGAACATGACAAATCTTTGAATACAATAGCAGCAGTACCCCCGCAGTACCCGTGGAAAATTCCACGAGCGTTAGCCATCTATGGAAGAAATTTGTTTAAAAATGTATCGGTGATTATTACTCTGTTAGAATTTTAGTGTAAGGGGGCGGTATAGTGATGATTAAGTGCGCCTGCCAGGCGGGAGAAATGCAGAGCTTAAATTGTCTTCGTTTTTTTTTTTTTTTTTTCCTTCTTCTTCTTTCGCTTTTCTTACCTTATTTTACTTTTTTTCTTTCTTGCTCAGTGTAGTGATGTAGTGATCGAGCGATCACTACATACGGCCCGCCATAGGAGTCCTCTCCGCCATACGGTCATACCGTACCATCCATGGTCATAGCCGTCATATAGCTCCATGATCAATTATCAGGGAAACCACCATCTCGCTGCTAGCGTGGATTGCGTAATCGTCATTTGGACGTGGCAAACAGGCCTCTAGCTAGTCGCTCAGGCCTGGATGGCCTTGGACGGGCTCGGAGCTCCGATACTTAGAGCCACTGGGAGGGTGCGGTGGGGAGGAGTCGCCCCCACAATTCAAATTTCAGATTCAAAATTGATTTGAATCCAAAAATTCAGGATCATTCTGAATTAACAAAATATAACAGAAAATGTACAAACACGGAACATGAAACAGAGAAATAATTGAAGATGAGCATGCATGTCATTATTACCACTGAAAGAATAGCATTAACCACCCCCCCCCCCGAAATAAAAAAACAACAACAAAAACAAAAAGAGCCACAGGCCAAGTCAGAATATAATATTTACAACAGTTTTTCGAAATATATAAAATAACAACCAAAATAATTATGTAATCTGAGTCTATTATAAATGTGTTCGTAATTATAATTATTGCTCCTTTTATCTCAGTATCACTGGCGTACTGGAGGGGGGGGGCTTGGGGACGTCAGCCCCCCTCCCCCCAAATAAATTTCAACCATAGTTCATTTTCAATTTTATATTAGTGATATCACGCGAATTTCATTACTTCTCTCTAGACTCCCTTTCTACTGTTAAGTAACGCATTCACAATTTCCCCAATAGCATGCATAGCAAGGCAGAAAACCAGTGGCGTAACAGCCGGGGGCGGGGGGGGGGCAGAGTGCCCCCCTGAAGGATTTCAGCGGGAAAATCCACCAAACCACCGGGAAAAAATGAAAAGGAGGGAAAGGAAGAAAAGGGAATGGAGAAAGGGGAAGGAAGAAGAAGAAAGGAAAAGAAAGAAGAAGAAAGGAAAAAAAAGAAAATGAAAAGAAAGAAGAAGAAGGAAAGAAAAAAGAGAAAGGGGAAAAAGAAGAGAGAGAGGGGGAAAAGAAGGAAAGGGGAAAAAGAAGAAAGCAAAGGGAAACAAAAGAAATGAGGGAAAATTTAGTACCAAACCCCGGAGTTTCCGGTGTGCTCCACTCCCTGGACCCCGCATTGCTTTTCCCTGTAGACTCCCATCAGGGGCCCTAAGCCGAACCCTGGGCCCCACCCGCTAAAGGCGTTCGCAACAGCATCTCGTTGTTCGGGCTTATCTCCGCATATTCTATTTCTAGACTTAAGTTACCGGGAAATTTTCAGCTCTGCCCCCCACCCCGATAACAGGCACAGAATGTATGAGACCGGGAACAGACAACGAACAATTCAAAAAACGTCAAGAGCTTCCGCGCTTCGCGCGGGCGGGAAAATCACCATCCTTGGCACCCTCCCCCTATAACTGCCTAGGGAGCGCGCCTTGCACTATCGTTCTCCTAAGAGAAAATCCTAGCTACACCACTGATTCTAACTTAATTACCGGAAATTTTTGGTCTATGCGTATGCCCCCTGGTGCCAGGTAAAAATGTCAGAGGGTAAAATATCAGAGGTAAAATTGTCAGAGGTAGAAATGTCAGAGATAAAATGGTCAGAGGTAAAAATTGTAAGAGGTAAAAATGTCAGAGGTAATAATGTCAGAGGGTAAAAATGTCAGAGGTAAAATGCCAGGGTGAAATGCCAAGAGGTAAAATTTCAGTGAGGTAAACATGCAAGAGGTAAAAATCTCAGATTTGAATATGACAGAGGTAAAAAGTCAGAGGTGAAATGTCAGAGGTTATTTCAGATTAGAAAATGTTGAAGTCAACATGTTAAAGGTAAAGATACTGAGTTATAGAAAGGAAGGGGCACGCGAGATTTCTGCTTATCTTGTTCAATCTTTCATCGTTTTCTACATTACTTATATGTGAAAAACAAAAACTAAGTACATGTATGAGTGAGGGGGGGGGGGGTGAATTAAGCATACATGTCAGTTAAAAATTGCACGTTAATGAACATTGTAAAACGATGGTGGAAAAACTTTAACTTGTAACATTAGTAGCTGACAACATCATTTCACATGAGTCACGATTATAAATGTACACATTTCTCTTCGTATATAAAGCGTGGTGTACGTAAACAAATGCCTGAATATTATTTTCCTAATACGTGGATTAGGAAGCAAGCGAATGGAACTAATTCGATATTTATATAGTCGCTCATCGGATACGCTGCGGAATTTACATCTTTTCAAAAAATTACCTGTACTTAATTAGTTAATTGTGTTAGCATATGCAAAACATCAACGTGAATATTTTTCTTTCCACTCTGTAGTTTCATTAGAACTTATTTCCCATTAATCTCAAAGAAAACAATAGACATCATCCCACGTGACATTTCTTACGCAGAAGGCGCAATTTACTTATTCCAAGTTGTCACATGTTTCACAGTGCATGTGAGCGGCCAAAGCCTTCTAATTCAATATTCGTAGGGGGGCCTACCTGTACTGTAACAGTTCACTTCGGCATTTTCCAGAGCTGACATTTTTGTCTCTGGCTTTTTTACCTCTGACATTTTTACCTCTGACATTTTTACCTCTGACATTTTACCTCTGACATTTTACCTCTGACATTTACTTCTGATATTTTCAACCTCTGACATTTTTACCCTCTAACATTTTTACCTCTGACATTTTTACTTCTGATATTTTCCTCTATGACATTTTACTTCTGATATTTTTACCTCTGACATTTTACCTCTAACATTTTTACCTCTGACATTTTTACACCGCCCCCTACCCCCCCCCCCCCGATAAACAGGCAGAGAGCGTAAGAAGAGCGGGAACTGACAGCGAAAAAACGCCGTAGCTCAGCGCTTTGCGCGGGAGGGGAAAACTCCCCCCTCCCTGCACCCTCCTTCCTAGGGAGCACTACCGTCCTCCTAAAATGAATCATAGTTGCGCCGCAGAAGATAGACTTAATTACCGACAAGTTACAATGCAGAGAAAACGTCGGAGCTTCCGCGCTTCGCGAGGAGGTGGGAAAATTCTCACCTTCCCCTCTTGGCGTAAATTCCAGGGGGTGGGGGATCTATCACCCCACCTGGGGGAGAGGGGGGATGGTTTGTACAATTTTCCCGCCATGCAGAACCACTTTTTAAGAAGAAAATATATTTTAATTATCAGTTAGTAAAATTCTGAATATATATCTATCATAAACAATCATCATATTTTAGAATTTCTATTTGAAAATGCTACTGAAAACAAAAAGTGGTTATTTTTGGCTCGCTCGCTTCGCTCCGCTTATCAAAATCTTAGGACTTCCATCCAAAAATGCGATTAAAATCGAGAAAAGTGGTTATTTTTGGCCATGGAGTGCACTTGCGTAGCCAAGGGGGGGGGGGGCGATGGGGGCGGTCAACCCCTCCAAACGCCAACGAAAAAGAAAGAAAAAAGTAGAAGAGGGGTGAAACTCCCCCTTCCCTGCATCCTCCCCCCTAGGGAGCGCGCTTCGCGCGCTCACTACCGCCCCACTTAAATGAAATCCTAGCTACGCCACTGTGGGAGTGAAAACTCTGGTACACCACCGCATCACACCCTCTCCATGCTCGTCCCTTTCATTTTATAGTGTCTTTGTCTGTATAAGTACAAAGTATTTGTGTAATGCTGGCATTTGTTTGAAACTTAAGATTTTATGGGCTGCATGTTTTCATAATCCATGTTTCCAAGCTCATGAAAAAAAATCTTTTCCGGTCGGTAGATTCATGACACGCTTATCCATAATCATGATAATAGTACATGTCATCAAATTTGATGTTTCATATTGTTTGTATTCAACTTAAAATGTTTATTTTTCATGATTTACTTCTTTTGTTGGAAATGAGAAAAAAAATAAAAAAATTGAACTGAACTGAAGTTGGAATTTCCTTTTCAGGTTTTGCAGATTGCACATTTTTAAGTCGAAAAAATGAAAAAGCTCCGTATCGTGAGGGGGGGAGGGTACCCCCGGCTCGTCGCTTCACTCCTCGCAAAGATTGAGCCCCCCCCCCCCCCCCCAAAAAAAAAAAAATAAATAAAATAAAATAAATAAATAAATAAATATTTTGGCTCATTACGCCACTGCTCAGTATAATAATATTAAGTTTATTACACTCTTTTAAAGAAAAAAAAAAAAGAAAGAACGAAGAGAAAATCAAGACGAACAAACAAATCACATTTCTACGAAAGTTCCATCTATACTTGACGAGATGTCGAGATACTTTCCGGGATATTTTATCTTGCCATGTCGACTTAATAGCCTTATTATGTCGACATGGCGACATAAGGTCTCTTGAAAAGTCGACTTATAAAAAAGTTGTATGTCGACATTTTTTGTTTTTCCGTATTCTTTATTCGATTCCATTCACAAATCAAATGATAAAATGTAACATACAAAATATTCCTCTTGAACATGTGTACATGAAAACATATTTCACTTGAAAATATAACCATAATAAGCCATATTCCACTTTAATATATAGAACATAGTAAACCATAATACTTTATTCGAACATAATTATAATCATAAGCCATAGTCAACTTGAATATCTTATAACACAATCTTATGATTTAAAAAAAAAAAATACTTTCATTAATTCTGTCTGAAGAATGAAATCTTTTCTAAAAAAAAAAAACACACACACAAAAAAAAAACACAAACAAAAAACACCCCCCCCCCAAAAAAAACCCTGTATACCCCTGCCCTCCCTTCACACACAGAACACCCACAAACACGCACGCACACACACACACACTCACATACACACACACACACACACCACACCCATCCCACCCAGTTACCAATACACCCTCATACGCACCGATACCGTCTTGATGCCTTCAAATCATTTAATGCATTGTATATTCATTATCCGAGTTTGTCATAGCTCACGGTTAAGGACTGCACATAATCATGGCTTTCATGACGATGATGATATATATTGCTGAGAGAAAAAAAAAGAAAAAAAAAATTCCTACGCTCTTATTTTAAGATATAACATTCTCCCATTTTAACAAATGTATTCCTGCTTGTTTCTTTTAAAGCAATTTCTTTTTCTTCGTTTCGATATTCTAATATCTTTTGATATTGTCTCATGAGTAAGAGTTACACCCTCCGACCTAGATCGAAAAATTAGGTATTTTAGAATAAAAATTACCGTATTACACACTTTAAATATCAAGGCCCTTCCCCTGAATCCCAACATGAACTACTTCTCACCCTGCATTTTGAAGAACGTCATCTCAAATCTTTTCTATGACTTTTTGCCATAAAGGTTTGGATGTAAACACCATCCCAAATAATGTTTAATACGTTTCACCCCATCTTCTCACAAAAGGAACACAGATTATTATCAACAAACCCAAACCTTAAAAGGTTTTCCTTTGTATATATAGCCCCATGTAGTCATTATACTGAAATTCCCTAATTTTTGTTAAAAGTGTTGTACTCCGTGCCCTTAGGAAGATATTCGTGATCTCTTTATTGGAAATACAAAATCGTTGTGGTTATCTTTAATTCGTGAGTGTATGAGTGCTGTAGATGTAATACAACTGTCAAATAACTTTCTGGATGGGACATCTTTGAGTAAATAATATTTTCAAAAATCTTCACGAAATATTAAAACTTGAACATCAACAGGGTAAAGTCATATATATTCCTTTGTATTCCCGCTTTTAAAATACATCACATATTTCCAAATTTTAACTATATTTTCACTACCTAGTCCTAATTATGAAATAAGTAATTGCTCTAATTTGATCCTTTTCAAGAATTTGGATCCACTAAATATACGATTATTCTCAAATAAGTCTTTATGAAAAATCATTTTCCCTCTATACAGATACTCCTTATTATTGAAAAAAATTGGATTAATCTTTCCTTCTTAAAGTTTCTAATACCCTCCATATCTTGCCATGCCATTAAGATTCTAAAATAAAATTGAGAGGTTTTTAGTTCCAATAATTTTTGTATCGTAATTACACAAGAAGATAAATCTCCCCCCTACTGTCCTTAAGGTGTGGGTCAAAAAAGTTTCCATACCATACTCTTTTCACCATACAACAGCCTTTTTAACCACATTATCCTTTGAGTTTTACAAATAATGCAAAATCTATCATTCTTAATCCACCATCCCATAATCCTGGTAACAAATAGCCCTTTTGATTCGATCTTTTCCATTCCATATAAATTCAAAACATGTTTTAATTAATTTCCTGCTACTACCCATTTTGGGAGTAGTCGACATGGCGAGATAACGTATCTTTTTGTTTTTGTTGTTTTTTATTGGGGGTGTTAATGCTTGGCAAGGTTACCTTATGTCGCCATGTCGACATAATAAGGCTATTAAGTCGACATGGCAAGACAACATATCTCGCCATTTCGTCAAGATGGCACATTTTGTCTTGAAACAAGAACAAAAAGAACAGAAAAGAATGGAGATAAAATCGAACAAACAAATCGATAATAACATAATCACAGTCTTGAAACAAGTTAATATTATACAAGAAGAGAGAGAGAGAGAGAAACACAAGAGCTTTGCAATTTGCAAGCAAACATGTCAGTATTATGTCAGCAATATGATGTGCCACACTAAGGTTCCGCGTTCACAGCGTCGAAAAGGGGTCTGTTTTCAAATACGGCATCGTCGACGTTTTCCGTATTAGGGTAGGCTGTTTTTCAGCTTCAATCGCCGTCAACTATAGGTTACAAACACCGGCGTAAATCCGTTTTGAGGAGGCGGGGGGGGGGGGGGGGGAATGATCGACTTTTTTTTTGCCGAAATTTCTTGCGTGAACTCACACTTAAGTATATAGACACACACACACCACACACACACACACACACGCACACCCACGCACACGCACACACACACATTTTTTTTTGTTTTAAGAGATATTTTATTTCCTTCCTCTCATGCAGCAATACATAAAATTAACAAATTAATCATCAGTGTACAAGACATATTCATGAACAGTTAATCATATACATTTAGATTCATGAATTGATAAAAAAATAACCAACTTAATTACAATCAACTCAAAGATCATAGAGAAAATCTCAAATTATACATGATTATACAATATCCTTTTTTCTCCAAATAAAACAACTTAAAACAACAAAAAAAAGAGAGGGAGGTATATAAGATTACATTACCTAACCACGTCACCACACCCACTTCCCCCTCCTCCCACCCTACCACCCCTTCCTTCTCCCTTCCACTCCACATAACCGCCGCAAGCACACGCACACACACACACACACACACAACAACAACCCCCGCGCGCGCGCGCACACACACACACAACACACACACACTCTTTCTCACCCGAGCAGACCCCACATGCATATAATTCTTTTATTTTGCTGTTATTTTTAAGAGCATTTCAAATGAAAATCCCACTATATGACCGTTTTTTATGACATTTTAATGAAAAATTTCACCGACTGATTAATTAGAATATCAGTTTTTCCTTAAAATGCAGGCGGGGGGGGGGGGGGGGTATTTGTACACGCCACCCCCCCCCCCCCCCCTTCTCCAAAAAGTGTGTAGGGGGATATATCCCCCATCCGCCCGGGATTTACGATAATGGGTACAAATAACAAGTTTTGTTTTCAGGTCTTGCAGATAACTTTGGTGCCAATCCATTTACAGCCTTCCATGTGAGAAGGACTTTGAATTCTATGGCTTGTGGATTGGCAACCAGCCGTGCACCTTTTTGAGAACAGGAGAAATTTAATATACTCATGTCTTGATGTCCCTGATAGAACCCTGGCAGCTGGATTCTGAGTATGTTGAAGTTTGTCAAGAATGCCTCTTTCAAACCTGTTCAGTGCCCCCTTTTATCTTAGGAAGGCCCATTTTCTTTGTTAATAAGTGCCCCTATTCGTTTCAGATAAGTTACCCTTCTTGAAAACATAGAAATGCGCCCTTTCATGTCTGATTAGAGCTCCTTGTCCTTTTTAATAGCGCTCTATTCCCTTATGAGAAGTGTGCCTGTCCCTTTGAAATGTGATTATTCCCCCCCCCCCCTCACTGCCTCTTTTCTTTTCTCATAGTGCAATCTTCTTCTGCAGAGTGCCCCTTTTCACCTCTGATACGTACCCCATTCGCAATCTGATACTAAGTACTTGCCCTCATTTAGGCTGACAAGTGCCATTTTAATTTTTACTTTTAAGTGTCCAATTTCTCCATCTGTTTATTAGTGCAATTAGCGCCCTTTTCATTTTCCGAGTGTCCTTTTTCAATTCAGGCAAGTGCCCCATTTAAAAATTTGATAAATACCCATTCATTTTCTGATAAGTACCCATTTTCCTCTTTAGTAAATGCCATCTTAAAGAAGTACAATTATCCTTCTGATAAGTGCTCCCTGCAAATCTAAATGCCCTTTTCCTCCCTCGTGCCATTTCCGGCTTCTTTCAAATTTCTTTTCACATCCGGTATAAGCTCCCTATAAATAATAGCCATTTACTAATAACTCCAAAGAATATTAAAGAAACTTTATGGAGTATTAAGGCAATGGAGCAGGGGACAGAAAGGGCACAACGCCGCCCACAACTTTTATTAGAAGGAACGGTGCCTCTCGGAAACAATTTTTTCTACTTTTTCTTACAAAGCTCGCTCCCTACGCTCGCTCGAACTTATTTTTCACGCAAGGCACTTCAAGTGTGTTGTAACCATTCAAGTGTGTTGTAACCATTAAGTCTTATCGGTTCTCATACTAGAGTGGTATATTGTGGTTAAAACCCAATTCAAACCATGGATTGATTCAATCTTCCTATACGTGAATTCAGGCCTTCATGTCTATGTCTAGCAGTGCATCGGATGATTCTACCTCATTAAGAAAGCGCGTTCATGATGAGCAGTCGCCTGATCCTTCCAGTTTTGAAGATCCCCCCCCCCCCCCCACTAACAATCGGGGGATTTCTGAACGTTTGGAAAACGTTCCAAGTTGGTTCTTTGGACGTTTCTTAAACAAGTTTTTTTGGAGGTTTTTTTGTGGAAGGTTCGGACGTCCATAAAATGTTTTACTGGACGTTTTATAAACGTTTTATATATATATATATATATATATATATATATATATATATATATATATATAACTTTTATGCATTTGCTTTCCAGTCTACGGAACTGCAGAAAATCTTTAGACTCTTGAAAACGTTTTGAGAACGTTCAAAAGCCTTTCTAGAACGTTTAAAACCTTACAGACGTTGTAAGAACGTCCAGAAAACCTTTTATAATTAGATTATAATAAAAAACAATAAATATAACCTGAAGTGAAGCCTTTTCAGTACAATCCACTCAATGGTCTATCTATAATACTAATCCAATAATCCTAACAACCCTAAACCTATATCCTATCCTAAACCTGTCAACTGAACTATTGTCAGGTCTTTCTATATAGGGATCAGATTACAATGACCGTTAAAAGATAGTTGAATATTACAATTTTTTAATTTAAACCTAGAAATACCTCGTCAAATTGCATTTTGGGCATTACTTTAAATACATTTTGCATTATAGCTCAAATTGAATTGCCAAAACAGATTGCCATTATCCATTTCAAAATATGATTATGGTCAATTAATATGATCTTTTGTGAATATTCAAGAATCATGATCAATTATCATGTCCATGTCAACTTTTGAACGTCTATAAAACGTTTAAAAAACGTTCGGAAAGAAACTGTTTGTTAAGGATATTTTAAAAACGTTCCACGAGATGTATGTAAACAATGTCCCATTTTGGAACATTTAAAAACTTTTTTTTTTTTTTTAATAAACATTATTTTTAAAAAAACACATATTTTCGACAAATGGTAATTTACATTTGGACGTTCTTAAAACGTTTTTCAAACGTTCGTTTTAAGGACGACGACCTACGGACCTAGAAAAAAACTTTTTTAAACGTTTTAAAAACGTTTGGTGTTTGCTGCCCCCCTCCCCCAAGATGCAGATTTGCAGACGTCTTTGATGTGCTTTTGAAAAGTAAGGGGTTTGTTCAATGTAATGTCGAGGTCTCTAACGTATTCAGAAGTCTAGTAAACCCTCCTCAGTTGTCAGTATACTAACCAATTTGAACTGTTGATTTTGTATCATAACGTTATACTAATAATTCACTGTGAACATACAATGTTCAATCAAGTGTCAGTTTACTTTCTCTTCGACTTTCTCTTCTCTTTTCTACACGTAATGTATTCAGTTCATAGTAAGTGTTACAAAGCAAGTCATAATCTTGATAATTCGATGGACCGATTTAGCTGGAACAACGTTACAGACACGTTACATGATTTAATTGAAGAACTACCTCATTTACTACATTGATATGCAGTAATTAAGTATGCATCAATAATAAAGTTACAATTCAGAGACGGAAGCTCCGTAATTCCAGCCTTGAACAGCATTGTCTTTGAAAAAAAAGCTTACTGAAAGTCGATTCTGACGAACACAACATTAAAGTATTTCATCTTTTAAAAACCAGCTGCTTTAAACACATCAGTCATCAATAATGGAATGTAATAAAAAGTATATCATAAAAAAGACATTATTCAGTTCCAACTGTATACGATACACAATTATTATAATGAACTTCAGACTGTAGCTATACGAAGGGACAACTCCCTTTTAAGAAAATACAACACACAATTTCCATTTTATAAAGAAATACCATTCTAAAGTTTATTCTAAATGATTGGGTAATTTACCTGACTGCTAAGAAAGCATATATATGCTTGTAGCAACCATAAGCAACCAGGGGACCGACGATTTTAAGTTCCCTCCGAAGGACTTGGTAATAAGGATTAATACCTTACCAAAGGGCATTTAGTGCATCCACTTGGTTCTGAACCCGGGTACTCCCGGTTACGAGACCACTGCTCTATCCACTGAGTCACAGCACCTCCTCTTTATGTAAAAAAAATATTGGGGGAAAATAACCAGCACGAGATATCCAACCAATTCGGGGGAATATTTTTACCCAATGCGGGAAACATACTGCCCAGTTAGGGTAAAAATAAGCAGTAATTACTTTAAGAATGGGCAATGTTTCCATCAAATAATTGGATAAAAAGAAATGCCCAAAGTTGGTTGGAAACATAATTACCCTCATGACACATTTTTACCCAATATTTTTTAGAGTGTAATTATTTGTGCAAGTATAAACTTGATTAGTAACATAATTGTGGAACATGACTAATTCTAGGCTTAGTTCATCAAAGAGTTAGTAATAAACGAACAGAGCTACAGAAAAAATGAATAGGTAATAAATCCAACTATATTCGTGAATGATATTTAGAATTGTATTTTACTCAACGAAGCAATATTATATAGTACTTGACAATGAAAACATGTAATGATGAGTTGTTCCTCGGAAAGTGTGATCCATAGATCGCTCTATGCAGGTGAAGCAAATTAGCCTTCTGTATAAGGCGAATTGGCCCACAATAGGAAAATTTTGGTTCAAATTCAAGTTAATGTCACTGGGTAAAATAAGGAAGATTAAATGACATGATTACCTTGCTTGTATAGGATAACGATTGCTACATTGCGTTATCATTATACAGTAAATATCATAGAAGCAAGCGCGGCGCTACAGGCGAGGAGGGGGAAGGGGGTGTGGTCGCCTCAAAGTATTTTTCAAGTGATAAAAAATTAAAGTAAATGGTTGTTTATTTTACCTGACTGCTAAGAAAGCATGACTTGTTAGTAAGTAATCAGGGTACCGACGCGTCGGCTGTAATGAAGGTTAATACCTTACCAAAGGACATAAGCGCATCCACTTAGTTTCGAACCCGGAACTCAAGTTACGAGACCACTGGTCTATACCACTGAGCCACTGCGCCTCCTACTGAAGCAGCAGGAGGAAAGTAGGAGGAGGAAGAGGAGGAGAAGAAGAAGAAGTAGGAGAAGAAGGAGAAGAAAAGAAGAAGAAGAAGAAGAAGAAGAAGAAGAAGAAGAAGAAGAAGAAGAAGAAGGAGAAGAAGAAAAAGAAGAAGATGATGATGATGAAGAAAAAGAAATAATAATAATAATGATAATAATATCGATGCTTATATAGCGCCGGTATCCGCCAGGTCCTGACGCTCATGGCGCTCAACAAATTACATATGACAATCGAGAAAAATACATATTGGAAAAATAAATTCTTAGACTACAAAATTAAGTAAGGAGAGAATAATCCTAAACTGAGATACATACAAATCAACATAATTCAAGGAAATGATAGCAGTAAAAGATTAAGGGTATCCATTCAAAAAGAGATTAGATTTGAGGGCAGCTTTGAAATCACTAAGGGTTGATAGGGCACGTATTTCAAGAGGGAGCCTATTCCAAAGATGGGGGCCAGAGTGAGAGAAGGCTCTATCCCCCCAAGAGCTCCGTGTCTTGGGGATTACCAAAAGGGAAGATTGAGAAGAACGTAGGTGTCTTGTAGGCTTGTACTCAGTTATTAAATTCATATTGTAGGAGGGAGCAGAGTCATGAAGGGAACGGAATAAGAAGAGAATGTGGGAAGAGACGGCAGGTACATGTCTATGACATGTACAATAGTCCAATTCTAAATATACTCACCTGTGGGACAAGGTTAAAAACCAGAAAAATACTTTCCCACCCCCAATACCTTGGCGCCGCCCTATAACAGAATTATTATATTGAGGCATAACTAGGCAAGAAGTTAAAGGGGGAGCCCTTCGGGGGAGCTGCCCCGTTACTGGAAAGATGTTTCATTATTTCATAATTAATATCATAATGATGGTAACAACATGTTCATTGATAATCGGTATCAATATCATATTAGCACTTCAAATACGAGCATATCTATGCCCATTTTCATTTACAGCATATAATATTTGGCAATATACATTTCTATCTCCCTGTTGACCTTATAATCAGGATGAAGACAGCAATACTCTGTCAGTGTTTTTTATCACAATGATAATGGGGAATCGTGTTGTCACTGCGGCATGATGCAATCATCACATTTCCTCCACATATTTTTAGTAGAATAAAATACAAATTTACAACGATTTGAAATGTGCTAATATTATCATAGACTGATAAATATGAAACAATAAAGCAATATTCGAATTAAGCATCATACTATATAGGCACATACATAGGGTGCAATCGACTTTCATCCCACTCTGCAATTAAAATCTATACAAAATTAAAATACACATTAAAAAATTAATGCTTGTATAAACATTGGCTAAGCAGACAAAGTGGAAACGAATCTAAACTTATTTTGGTATGTTTAGTATAGAAAAGTAGTTTGGTTTTCTCTATCATCTATATTGTACTGAAAAATGAGAATGTAATCACGTATATACAAAATGAATGCAATCTATGCGTCTCGCCTACATTATTTACATATCAGAGATATACCTTTCTTTTCATTATGAGCATTTGAAGTATTTATTAACATGCCCCGCTTTCTCATTAACATTTTACCAAGGTGGATTTGTAATTTATGGAGTGAATTTTTTCGAATATTTTCCTCCAAACTCTAACACATTACCGACCACGTGTTTTTCTTTACCTCAAATAATCCATTTTATATTGAGGCTCTTTATGCAGTGACTGAATGTGACCAAGTACCATTTTCGAGAGGAAGATGCAGAAACATAGAGCAAGTGGACAAAATATAGAATTGTTAATTGAGACAATCTGTTCCTTTGTAGAGCTGATCATTCGTATTCAAAAGCTATCTGAACTATCTGAATCATCATCTATTGTTTGTTCTGGAGGACATGTCCTATCCAAGTAACTTCGACACAGTTCTTCACAATCTGCACGCTTCATCCGTTGAAAGGCCTCAGCCAAGTCATCAACGTTCTGAATCTTCTGCTCAGACTCTGCGAGTTTGATGAGCTCTTCAGTCGGGTTCTTGCAATCCTCCAGTGACTCGGCTTACTTCGAACCATCGGGTCTTCGCGTCGGGCCGTGTAATCGCGTAACCCGACCTTTCGTGAAAACAGCCCCCTGTATTTACGAAAGGTCGGGTAAATCGTGTGGTAAAAATGTGATTTTTAGCAATTGTGGTCACTGACATAAGACTAATCTTTTACGCGAATATTCGTGAGAAAACTACCTTCAAATGACGAAGTATCGGGTAAAAAAATAAATTTTGATATTAATCCATTTATGATATGCAAGTACTTCAGTTTCATTATAATTAGGTTCCAATCTGTCGAATTTTAACGTATTGACAGACTTCCATGGAAATGCCAAATATATATCTTTTCTTTACAATCACTGATCATGGGGGGGGGGGGGGGGGGTTGGGTGGCTAATCACGTGCGATGATAAAATTTGGGTGAATGCGTGGGAAGGCGCTGTGGCTCAGTGGTAGAGCAGTGGTTTCGTAACCGGGAGTACCCGGGTTCGAAACCAAGCGGATGCGCTAATGCCCTTTGGTAAGGTATTAATCCTCATTACCAAGTCCTTCGGAGGGGACTTAAAGCCGTCGGTCCTCTGGTTGCTTACTAACAAGCATACACATGCTTTCTTAGCAGTCAGGTAAAAATAACCCACCATTTAACCATTTTAGACCTATACCAAAGAATTTTTAAATTAATATCCATAAAGGTATATGGCTTGTAGATGTACGACCTTGATCTTCAAAAGATAATGCACTTTGAAAATCTGATAAATTTAATCAACACAAAACACGTATACATTGCAATTATCTCCTTCACAAACTCTCCACTACTCCATCCTTTCCCATTCTCTGCCCCCCCCCCCCTCTCTCTCTCCGACACCCTCGAATTTTCATCAAATAATCTCGCCTGAATTGATTTTTCATCTCTTTCTTCCTGTATCTATCTCTGTCTCTCTTTCCAACCCTTTCCATCTCTCTTGAACACACCCTCTTGGTTGCTTCATTTTTCACCTACCCCCATATTCATTTCATAAGAGGGGGCTTCAGTAGCTGTGCATGTATACATGTATTACAATTATCACATTCTTTTAAAAATTGCTGGGGATTACACAATCAATATCAAAGTACACTTGTAGTAAAAAAAAAAATGGAACTGTTATGTAATGATTATTTTTCTGCATGGTGATTACAATCATGTACATGTTAAAATAGGTTCATTCCGATAAAAAGGAAACTACATGTACATCAACCTTCATTCATCACTTAAAAGTAAAATATATTTCATATTACTCATAACAATTTTTCAAAATCATATACTCTGTTCACAACTTACAACAAAATAAAAAATAGACTATAGAGTTTTACATCACTACCATTAAAATGTTAGTAATTCAAATTGCCAACATGTATCAAGGCCCAATAGAATCCTTTTCTACTTTAAATAATACTTGTAAATAAATCATTAACAGAGCTCATAGTCAGATGTTGTGCACAGCTCAGGAAGAATGAGCTATTCCACATCCCTTTAGAAGAAATTAATAAAATCAATTAAAACGCAACTGAAAACAGTAATTTTGAAACTTACATACTCATCATTCAATTCAAATTACTAGTACACTGTACTGAATTTATGAATTTTCAAATCCTCAAATGAAACAATAATCTGCTGTAAGTGTTTCAAATAATTCGCACACACCTATGGGGAGGGGTTTAGTTTAAAGAAAAAATAATTCAATTATTTGTTTGTAACTTTGTTTAATGACATTGCAAAACATTTTGTATTTCGATAATAATCCAAAATTGTTGATTGCATATCGATAAATTTGAATTGAATTGAATTGTGGGTTGGGCTACAGCTCCCACCCCCCTCCCCCCCCCCCCCCCCCCCGCCCCTACTGCATACAGGGCCATGACTCCTCACTCATTGAGAGACAGATCTCCAAAGCAGGGGTCCAATGCAATGAAGATTAGAAGCTGAATTCTTTCTGTTAAAGAAAACAAGATGAGATTGAAATTTGACTTGAATTAGGATAAATGCAAAGTACATTTACAAATTATGGACAGTAAGAGCACTAAATATTTACCTTTGCAGACCAAGGTTTATAAATCATTTTAGTTCATTTCACAGAACTCAAAATACAATTGAAATTTATACAACAGAAATTTAGAACAATACACACATTGAACAATAAATATCTCAACTTGAAATTTAATAATAAAAAACAAACTTGCAAATGAAATGAGAGGAAATCAGAAAACAAAATAGAGTTTCTGCTTGTATAGCAAAAAGGAACAAGTAAAGCTGAACAATTATTTAGCTTTAACTAAGCAATACATTTCTTAATGAAGTGTAAGCAAGAAATGTGGGTGAGATATTTTGATCCTGGTGCCCATGAAACTCAAGGAAGAAAAATATTCATCATGCCAGACTGATGAAATTTTCAAAGGAAACAATAATAACAACAACAAAATGTTACAAATAAATTCAAGAATGGGTGTATTTGCAACCAAGGCCAATGGCCTTGTAAATGATGCTAAACCCTGGTTGAATATTGACATACCTGTACATGTAGCAAACCTTATTAAATTCATGCAGAATTCACTTACCTTCCATAACTGGAGTGGTAGACTATCTCATTTCTTGTAGAAACTTTCTTCAGTCTCAGTCAACAAGCAATCATCACCTACATCTCCAACATGATGTGGATGCAGACATAAATGCAGCATTAAGTTTCAACCTAGGCATGTTCAATCTGATGAACAAAGTCAAAACAAATAAATGAATGGGATGCTCTGATCTACCTCTCAAAAAAGAAAATAATTTTTCATTGGACACTGTTGGAGTTCTATAGATATATCAACAATCCGTGAAGAAGTAGAAGCAAGATTAAATCAGTGGTGGAACAACCAAGGGCAGGGGAGGGAGGGACAGAGTGCCCCCTGAAGGATTTCAGCCGGAAAATCCACCAAACCACCGCGAAAAAAAATGAAAGAAAGGGAAAGGAAGAAAAAGGAAGGGAGAAAGGGAAAGACAGAAGAAAAGGGAAAAAGAAGAAGAGATATGGAAAAAAAAGAGGAAGGGGGAGGGGACAGAGCCAAACATTTCCTGGTAAGTAAATTTAGAATCAGTGGCATAACTAGGATTTCACTTAAGGGGGCGGTAGTCTCTCCTTCCCTGCACCCTCCCCCCTATGGAGTGCGCTTCGCGCGCTCAGTGTTTCGAATGCTTTGTGTACTCGCTACCGCCCCCCCTCAAATGAAATCATAAATATGCCACTGATTCTTGACTGAGTTACTAGAAATTTTGGCCCCCTCCCCCCCCCCCCCCCCCCCGATAACAGGAACCAGGGCTGCGTTTCACGAAACCATCATAAGTCTAACTTCTTGGACATTCCATTGAAACGCGTGTTGTAGAATTAACACGCGTTTCTATGGGATGTCCTCTCTCTCTCTCTCTTGTACCCTTCCTCCGTTAAGGTCGGAGATCGCTGGTATCAGTTGAAATGACTGCAGACACTTCCTACGGGTTGGTAGAACTAGACAAGTTGCTGAGGAGGTTTTGACGGGTTGTGTGAAGATTGTGAATGAAGTATAAAATAAGTGCGTGGAGCTGGGTTTTACTGACACTGTTGAGGTGCACAGGGAGTAGAAACAGAATGCACTCTAGAAATGTCTGGGGGTCTGACTCAAAGAAACCTGCAAATTGTCTGGTAATATTGTTCTCCTTTATGCGATTGATGAGGTCTCGGCGCACAGATGCAGTGACTGGGCAAGAAGAGACAAAGTGTTCTACATCTTCTCGAATAGCGGAACACAGCCGGCAGGTGTCATCAGAGGCCTTTCCAATTCTGACAAGTCTGGCCTGAGTCAAGTAAACTCTGCATGAGATCTGGGCTCTGATGGTGATAGCTGGTCTCAGGGTTGGATTAGCTATATGTCCCGAATACAAATCAGTAGCCTTGGGTTTGGACTTCTGGTCCACATCGAGAGTGAACTTTTCTTCGAGAGAGCCTCGCTTTGCCTGGTCTCTGATGCTCTAGTCACTGCTAACACCACCATGCGTTTCCAAAGGCTATAGGTTGGAGGTCTAACCAACAGCTCGTTCAGCGAAGGGAGATTTAGCATCCTGAGAACAAAGCGCCATTGTTGAACAGAAGGGGTGTTGGCACAGATGCTATGAAGAAATAGCCTGCGCTCCGTTCTATCCGGGGGAACGTTCAGGATCTGTCCTAAAAGCAAAAGCTTCTCTCTAATAACCAGAAGACTTATGGGCAGTAAGTCTGTCAGGAGGTATACAGATTCATCTGCTGCAGATACTGGAAGCCCTAGTATGCGCTTGAAAAGATGGAACCTGAGCTTTGTCTAGACGATTCAACATGGCCTTGGAGAACGACACGCAAGGGCAGCCATATAGCATGCGTGGGACACAGAAGGTTGACCAAAGCTTGGCAGCGATGTGAGGTACAACTCTGGCACTGATAGGAGATGTCCCAACAAGAGCAAAGAACACTTTGTACCCTTTTGAGATAGCCTCAGCTGCAAAGTCGAATTGTATATCCCAAGTCCTAGCTATCCCAAGGTGTTTATGGGATGAGACCTCGAGGATAGACTCTCCATTGATGTGCCAGGATAGACCATGATCTTTGTAATGGTTGAACACACTAACGGCGCTCTTAGAGGGGTTTATCTTGTATCTCCAATCCTGGGTGTATTGCAGAGTAACATTAAGCATCTCCTGGAGCTCTGTTGGGCTGTTACTGAGTAGCGCTATGTCGTCAGCAAATGCTATGACACCAACATACAGGTTCTTGAATTTACATCCTAGATGGAGATCTCTGAGGATTTTAATGAGATCGTCGATGTAGAGAGTGTAGAGCATTGGAGACAGCACACCACCCCTTGCAGTACCTTGAATGATGGACCCACTGAGTGGTCCCATAGTACCTTACTCGAACAGTTGTTGTAGAATTCTGCAATGGTATCCAACAGAAATTCAGACGGGTCTGTGGAGGAGATTTTTGAGAGCAGACCTTCTTGCCATACTCTGTCGAATGCTTTTTGGGCGTCGAGCATTGCAATGAACAGTGGCTGTTTGGTTGACTTGCTCAGTTCAATGACCAAGTCCAGAGCTTTACCAGCTAGTAAGCAAGACCTTTCCTGCTGAAAGCAGAATTGCAGCTGGTCCGGAATGTCATGCTCCAACAGGTGATTGATTAGCTTGGGCTTAATCAACAGTTCTAGCAGCTTTCCCAAGACAGGGGTTAATATAATTCCTCTGTAATTTCCTGGAACTGTTGGATCTTTGCCGCCACCTTTATGTAGAGGAATCACAAGGCCATCCTTGAGGCTTGGTGGGATGTGTTTCAAGCCAACCATCCAGTTCATCAGGATGAGGATAAGAGTCCTTGTATTATATCCGGTGTATAGAACATGTTCATGAGATATGTTGTCCGGACCGCAGGCCTTGCCAGTATTTAAAGAGGAGATAGCTGTCTGGAGTTCTTTGGATGAGAACACAAATTTGGATCCACAGAGAGTTTGATCATCAAGAGACAGTGAACTACTCTGAATCCCACTTTCTAGCCTGTAGTCGCTGGGAGTTGACAACTCTTGGAAGTATTGTGTCCAGCCCTGGATGATGTCCCTCCCTGAGAAGCAATGGTCTCCTAGGTTCAGATGGTGTGGGCCTGTGTTGCAACGCTGGCTGTTTCCTTTAACAAGTGTGTAAAACAGCCTGTCATTATGCTCGTGAGCTTCCTCGATTTCCTTGAGAAGCCCATTTCTACATGCTGCTCTTGACTGTCTTAGCTTGGAGCGGAAGTGCTTCTTAAGCTTGGCAACTAACATGCCCAGGGAACTACTCTTGTCTTCACCGGTGCCTCTCCAATCCTTCCATAGATCGATGTAGCTTTTGTAGCTTTCCTTTGCCTCTACCTTTACCTTTAGAGTGGGGTAGGCTGAATGCAGTTTGCACTAATACCGACTGCAGACTAGACATGATACTGTTCAGGAGGGTCACATTAGGAGTTGCACCAGCAAGGGATGTCAAAATTGATTCAGAGGCTCTTTCCTGCGGTTCTGTGTACAAATCATGGATCACTTGTTTTGACACCTTCTTCCACTTGATTTTTGGACGACATAAACGTTGGACATCTAGCATCTTTTCACTCTTAACAGGGATGTTGCTGTGTATTGAGACCTTCCATGACACGCTGATGGGGAAGTGATCAGAACCATTCAGTGGTTCTTTGTAGTGGATAGCAAAGTTGGAGAAGTCACTAGCCATCTTCTGATGAGTGAGGAAAGTGTCGATGAATGACCGCTTGGTTCCATCATCACTCTGGAAAGTATAGGCACCTTGACCTTTCAGTAGAGCCGAAAGACAGACGAGTTCGTTGGTATTCATGAAGTTGTCAAGGATACTCTGGACTTTTTTTCTTTCGCTCACTGTTGTGAAGGTGCACGTTAAGGTCACCACCTAGTAGAAAGGTACAGGAGCCATTTGATTGAATGATGTTTAGCATTTCCTCTAGTACAACCTGGTATTCTGCAATAGCATCTGGAGAGGTATCACAAGGCATATAACAGTTGAACAAGATGATATCGCATAGTGAAAATTGTAAAAGAGTGCAGATGAGCATAGGGTAGGAACGAGCTTTGATGAACATGGGAGTGCCTTGCTGATGAAAGTGGCTACTCCACCTCTCCCTCTCTTGCTTGGAAGTGAATGAAATGGATCATGAGCCTTACTGTACGAGATAAAATCCTGATGGGCTGCATTGAGATAGTGGAGTTCACCTTCATGGACCCAGTGTTCTTGCATAAAAAGAATATGTACTTCTGATAGCAATCGATGAATAAAACTTTCATTGGACTTGAAACCACGAGCATTGAAGGAGGCAATGCAGATAGGCTTTACATTCTCTGGGGAGACAGTAGACGAAGACTGGCGTCTGTGAGATGCATGATGCGAAGATGCTGTTCTCTGATTGCTTGCTCGATCATGTGACTTGGTTGTACTGAGTGCAGGTACAGAAGATTCAGAAGAGAAGCCGTTATGTAGTACACAGTCTCCACTTGCCAATGGTAAGTGGTTGCTGAGGCCCGGCCATGCCGAAAAAGAGAATTTGGTTCAAGCTGGGTATTGCTATCCACTGCTGGGCTCTTCAGATGTTCATGTTTTCTGTGACTATCATTCAGCAATATAGCTTCCTCGGACACGTTAACTGTGTGTGCAGGCTTGACTGAATTACCCTTCCTCATCTCACCATGTTTTGGTTCACTTGTATAAGCTCGGAGAGGTTCCTCATTATCATCAGTGCGCAAAGCCCCTACTGGCTGGTGAAGGTTTGTAACTGGTTGAGTTTTAGGAGTTACAGTGGTATGCTTATCTTGATCAAGACAGCTAGTTTGATTGGCACTACATGTAGGTACAGTATGAAGAGCAGTGTCAGTCCGTAAAGATTATGTCTCTGTATTGATGTCACTGGGAGGATCAGCCACGTGATCTCCTTGACCTCTAGAGCTTGTATGTAATCCATCCGTTTTGCGATCAATCTTGGTTGAGGAATTGACTGCTTGTTGGAAGAGCTCATCTATCACTCTGCTTGGTGTAGATGGCGGTGAAGGAGGCTGGTGTCTCACATGAGGTTTTCTAGCATTACTGAATGTGCTTCTAGAACGCTTAGGAGAGGAAACTTCAGGCAGTTTCTCAGAAGCCCTTTGAAGATGAATATAACCAACATCATTGTGAACATCTTCATCTACATGGAGGCTTTCAAACCTGTTAGAAGTTGGAATGTTGTAAGGGTGCGCAGTAGTTGGAAGGCCAGGTGAAGGATTAGTGGCTGATGGCAGTTTCCTATTTTCACCTTGTCTGGATCTGTACAACCTATCAGATGATTGGTTTTGTTTGGCCTGGTGCTGACCCATAGACCGGGGAGGGCGCGTCGAGGCAGTTCTCTGTCCAGGATTTCCATTGCTCTTGGTAGGCGGGCTAATATCATGTCTCTTGAAACTGAGGTTAAAGGGTGGATCAGCTTGTTGCTTGTGGTGCACTCGTGAGGGTGAGCCATAATGTTGGTTTGATGACCTGTAGTGCTGGTTAGAATTAGTGAAATACCTGCTTTTTGCAGCCTAGGGGATTGATTGGTGTTGCTTCTAGATGGACTATATGGTAGTGGAGACTCAATTGAAGCATTATCTTCATCAACAATATCTTGAAGTCCATGAGTTTTACATACAGTAGTTAAGAAGTCTACTTGTAACTGGAGGTCTCTTATCTCAGCTTCTTTCTTAGACACAGTATTCTTCAGTGCCGTTTTCTCACCATCCTTGTTTTGCAGTAGAACTTTGTTGCATCCTTGGAGATCTTGCATACTCCGTAGGTCCCTCCGAAGCTGCCGTGTTTGGTTGAGAAGTTGGTCATTTTCCATCAATATGACTGTATTTAAAGTACGCTTCTCTTTCAGGTCTTCATTGAGGTCATGTAATTGTGTCGACAACGCCTTACAATCACACTCCGTAACAGGTTTCTCTTTTGCACTTGGTGCTGGGGTAACATGGATTACTGGGTCACTTTCAGAAACACTATTGGGTAAACGACTGTCACACTGCTGTTCTTCCAGGAGGTTGCAAACTTTGGAATCCTGGGAATCATTACACACACCTCTGACTTGAGATTCAAGCCCAAGTTTTCTGGGTTGTTTTCAGTACAGTCCAAAGTAACAGGGGCTGACTGCACATCATCTTTCCTTGCATTAGAACTGACATGATTCACTTCATCAACAGAAGGCTGCTTAATATCACTCTGAGAAGGTACTTCTTGAAGGAGACTGGTAATAACAGAACGTGGGCTAGTGGACATGGCTTGAGTACCGATGGGACACGTCAGGAAGTCGGACACTGATTCGGCATCAGAGTGATTTACGACCTTATCTTCGGGATGACTGATCGATGCGACATCTTCGTGTACTTGAGAAGACCGGGATGTAGTAGTTGATTGAGCGGCATAGCAAACATCACAGGTGAACGGGGCAAGTTTATTCACAATAAGTTCTGCTAGTTCCTGGTCTTGAAGACCGGTGCAATCAAAGTGAGTCCATGAATTGCAGGAGTGGCACTCAATAGTACCATAACAAGCATGAGTATTGCAGATCTGGCACTGTAGCTTCTGCTCTTCCGGTGTACACTGACATATCTTAACAGTGTTTGTGCTCATGCGTGAAGTACTACCTAGATTGTTTATGTCATCAAATAGGCAGTTCAAGCTACTTTTGATATCCGTATCCAGAGTGACCTCACAAGACTTTTGGAAGATGAATGACTCAAGTTCTGTTATCAGATGGAACTGCTTGCCACTGATAAAAATGCGATAATAGTCATCAAAGAAAAGAAACGAAAGTTTTTTCACCTTACCCGCTTCACCGTTTTTCTTTTTATTAAAGATTTCGTAACCATTACTCACTTTTCCTGTTATTGGAACTGCAAGATGTGCTGGATTGAAATCAGGATGCGTAGCTAGCAAGTCACATAAAACTCTTTTGATTACAGCATAAAGAGGTTTGTCAAGCACCACATTAAGAAATTTATGACCTCCTTTAGACTGCCCTTCAGACGAAATTTCATAACCGTTGGCGTTAGATCTTCTCCTAGGCGAGACGGTGGCCTTTGTTGATAACGTTGTTAAACAGAGCATCAATTGAATTCAGATGTGAAAGTGAGGCAGTTTCTTACAAATGAATTGGTATCCAAAAGAAAAATAATTTAGAGTTTGGACAGAGCAGCTAGCAGTTACAATAAGCATGGACCATAGTTTGACACTAACAGTAGAAGCAGACACGTAACATGGACGATCACGTGAGAAGTCTACTGACAGAATGCTAGTTCGCCTGACGACAGTAGCAAGTTCACAGTAATGTACATGTAAAAAATTAAACACAAGGACGGTACGACCAACTTGTAGATACAGACAGTGGCAGGAAGCGACTGAATACAGGAACATTCATAAGGACTTAAAGCATGCAGGATGACATGTATTTTTTTACATGGGGAGACATGCATTACAACGGAGACATAGTTCACACACATTACAATGTACAAGAGGTAGCTGGCATGCACATGAAGACAGTTATTTATAGTGTAAATTGATAATAGTATTCTGATTTGAGAAGTTGATATTTTGTAGCCCAGAGTTGGGCTGAAGTTTTTGGTGGCTCCCAAGACTAAGCTCCAAATAGACTCCTAATCACAGCACGACAGGTTCATCACTGTGTGACAGCAATGACATCAGAGCAGAACTCAGAAATGGAGAATTGCAGCTCTTGACTTGATTTTGCACCTTTTATTGACAATTCACACAGAAGGTCAGATCCAGTGAAGTAAATCTTAGTTTGTAGCCAGCAAAAGATGGTTTGATTTACTGCTCCACGTGGTCCAGTGACGGTGTCTCACTCTCAGCTTAAACTTTAATTAGAGACCACAGACACAGTGGTACTATACAGGCACACACAACGAAAGTAATATGTGGGACTAGAGGCTGGAGCTGAATTGCTATCTCCAAAAAGCCAAAACTTGAAGGCTAGAAGTGCTGTCCCAGAAGTGTGTTATGCAATTTGAATTAGGCACAAATATATCAATAATGGCCTAAAAAGCTAAAAAGGTCACTAATGTTTGTTATAATTGCCAGGTAAAAGTCAAATTTAGCGCAATATTTGCAATGGATTGAGACACAGTCTTCACACAACGCGCGCAAATATCGATAACCTCATTGTCTGAAATGTCATTGATTCCACGGCGAGGCTGAGGCTTGACTCGAGCTTGCTTGCCAGCAGGGTACATGTACAGTCAATTCACAGAGTTTTGGTCAAAGCAGAGAGTTGTTCCACCTCCCTGGTCAAAGATAATCTTGGCTTCGTATCTGGATTGCGCATCTAAGTTCTAACGTTTAACTTAGACCTACATGTATATCATGAACTTAGACTTATGACGGTTTCGTGAAACGCAGCCACACCGCTGGATTAAATCATTCCTAGTCTCATTATGCTTCCTTATGCTGTCTTTGAAATCTGAGCTTAAACTGTACACACAGTCATAGACCCCCGCCTCGCCCTCCCCCTTGCTTTACACACGGGCGTCGCTAAAGGGGGGGGGGGGGGGGCCCCCCCCCCCCCCCCCACTCAAAATTCTTGTCGGGAAATTCACGATCGCTGTGGGCAAAAAAAAAAGAAAAGGAGATAGAGAGAGAGAGAGAGAGAGAAAGGAGAGGGAAGAGGAAGGAGGAAAAAAAAAAGGAAAAAAGAGGAGTAAGGTGCCCAAATAGAGTCATATTCGGCTTATTTACTTGTGCATTTTGACGACGAAATAATACTGGTACCACGAAAGAGAGTGTATATTTTTCCTTGCTCGCTGCGCTCGCTTATATTATATTTAGATACAGGATGTTTTCGGAAAGCAAACACATTCGGCTAGTGAGATGAACACTATATAATCTAGATATCTTTAGGCCCATCATGTATTTTGATGAAGAAGTATTACTTCTACCATAAAAAGAGTATGTATATTTTTAATGTAATATTTAGATATAGGATGGTCTTAAAAAGCAAATAAATTAGGTAGAAGATGTGACCAAATATATCAAAATAGGTGCCTTAAAGGCCAATCGTGTATTTTGATGAAGAACTTTCACTTCTACCATGAAAAGGATTATGAATTTTTCCTCGCTCGCTACGCTCGCATGTATAATATTCAGATACAAGATGGATTGGGGAAAGCAAACAAATTTTGCAAGCTATAGGCCCATCGTGTATATTGATGAAGATTTATCACCTACCATAAAATAGAGTATATATATTTCTCCTCGCTCGCTGCGCTTGCTTGTATGATACTTAGATACAGGATAGTCTTTGAAAGCAAATGAATTAGATAAGAGAGGTGACCAAAATCAAAATATCCAAAAGGCCCATCATGCATTTTTTATGAAGAACTTTCACTTCTATCATGCAAAGGAGTAAATATGTATTTTTCCTCGCTCGCTACGCTCGCTCGTACAATATTCAGATACAAGATGGATTTGGGAAAGCAAACGAATTCGACAAGTGAGGTGACCAAATGTACCTGTATAAGTTAGATATCTCATAGTTAATACCATCGTGTATTTTGATAAAGAATTGTCACTTCTACCATGAAAAATAGATTTTTTTTCCTCGCTCGCTGCGCTAGCTCGTGTAATATTAAGATTTAGGATGGTCTTTGAAACCGAATGAATCAGGCCAGAGAGGTGACCAAATATAATTAATTTAGATATCTTTAAGCCCACCATGTAGTTTGATGAAGAACTATCACTTAAGTACGTAAGAGAGTGTATATTTTTCCTCGCTCGCTGCGCTCGCTTGTATTATATTTAGATACAGGATGTTTTCGGAAAACAAACACATTCGGCAAGTGAGGTGAACAAAATATAGTTCAAAAGGAAAATATGATAGAGGTGCACAACTGAACATGCCTCAATGGGCTTTATACGGTTGAATTTATCGACGTTGGTCGTCGGCAATCGGTGGCATTATTTGTCGGCAATCTGGCCTCTACACCCCCCATTCAAAATAGTCTAGCGACGCCCCTGGCTTTACAAAGCTATAAATCATGCAACAATTTAGGATAACCGATTCGTCAACTCGCCAACACACTATGCCTGTAGGTGGGATAAAATAAACGTTGAATCTCACTGTCAACCGTTTTTGCATAGCATTTACAATCATAGGCAATCCGCCCGAAAGTCTGGGCAAGATGTTGCGTCGTGACAGGGTGCAGCGGTAACATGAGCTGCCGACGATGAAAAGAGTTTACAAAGTTCGTGAGTTTATAGCACATAATTTCATGACATACAGCTCAGAACAGTTCTTTGAAAATATAAAGAAATTAACGCAGATTTGGCAACAATGTAGAACTCATTATGAATAGATTCTATTTTTTGACAAATTAGCGAAATTTAAACTGTACTCACCTTTGGACTTTCCGAGGCAAAGCCTGACTTTGTGCGAATCAAATGCTAGCTTTTATTCAAGCCATTTTTCGTCAAATTATTTGTTGTAGAAATGTGCATTAAGGACGCGACCCTACGTATATTTGCCAGCTAATTTTCTACGAAGTGTCGGGTTAATGGACCCGACTTTTCGTAGATTTAACTGGTATATTTCTCAAACGGTGAACCCGACCTTTCGTAAATAAAGGGGGCCTTTTTCACGAAAGGTCGCGTTACGCGATTACACGGCCCGACGCGAAGACCCGATGGTTCGAAGTAAGCCATAGCTTTCTAATTACAATAAAGGTAAAGCAAAATGCAGATCATTGCTCCATGTTATTCACATTATGATCATGATACATAGATAATGATTATGATAATGATTACAATAATAGCAATAAAGATGATGATAATAACAATAATAATGAAAATAATGGGAATGATCATGATGATGATAATAATAATGATAATAATAATAATGAAATAATAATAATAATACCCCCCCCCCCCGAGCATTTTTTTCCTTGGCTTTCAGAGATTTCAAATCCAGGAACTAACCTTTACTATGAGTCGGAAGTATTTGTAATCAAGAGGACATAGAGCAATAGATATACCTGAAATATCAAAGGTAAATGAAATGAAATAAAAACAACTGCAATGAGCCTAACCCTCGTTCTCTAACTTAGTGTACGAATCTGGATTTTCAACACTTTTCGAGGGTAAATTAGTGGTTTGCAAAGTGGCCCAAAAATATGAATATAAAACCTCATTTTACCTTTTTCTAGAGAATCCCAGGAGTACAGAGCTGTCTCTAACTTAGCAGCGTCATCAAAGACAACACAGTGAGGTATCAGGAGCGTAACTGGTTCTCTGAACTCCAGCCCTGATGGATAACACTGGAAGCCATGGCTGACGACAATCTCGTCATCTTGTAACTGGATGTTGCTTGGAATATCTGTCAAAAACCTTAAGAGTTATTTCTTCAGATGAACCTTCCTCCAAAGCTCCAGGTGGGATAGAGAGGGTGAACCCATACGACGGAATGTGCAGTTCTCCGCCACGTTCATCGATGCGGCCTTGGTACGACGGGGGTTCTATATGAATGTCAGAGGATTTTTTTTTTCTTGAATTTGCTGCTTTGTGTAATTATATTCATTTCATTTGCTGGCTGCTTTGGGTTAATGCTATTACTTTATCCGACAATCGGACAGAATTTCTGGAAACCGGGTGAATATATTGAGCCTTCATAAGGCAGATTTCACGTTTTATTTCCTCCCCATTGACAAAAAGGAAAGGTAATGGAGTAGAGTTTTAACAAAAGTGAAATTTGGCCTATTTTTATTGATTATTGTTCATTGTAATATGAGTTTTTTTCATGAAATTTGGCACATATCTTCCTGAAATCACTAACTAACAGGATCTTACGCCAAATCAAGTATGCAGTGTGGCACGGAGCAGGGACAAAGCGCTTAACTTTTCTTCTTATTTTCATAATTTTCTCGTCTCTTTTGCTCACTGAAGCGTAAGAGATGAAAATCAAATCAGACGAATTCCCCAAGAAGACTTATGATGGTTACCCAAATTAAGCAATTGAGTTTTGGTCCACAAGTAAAAAATGAGCTTTTCCAGTCCCACGTGCTCACTGAAGCGTGAACTTTCCATGAAAATACCATGGGATCATTGATGCATGTACACCGGTCATATAAACATGCTAAAAATGTTATCAATATGATTTTTAGTCCACAAGAAGAAATCAATAATTACTTGACAATTCCAACATGGTGATTTTTCGTTTTTATTATGTGTTCATTCAACTGTGAATTAATAGGTATCAATTGCAAAAGTTGCAAGCACCAATCCAAAACACGAATTCCTTTGCATTAGATCATATTTATAGCGCGAAAGATGTCAAAACTGCAGTTTTTTGCAATTTTCACCTTGTGCTCATTCAAGCATGAAATTTGGCCCTCAGGTATTTTGGGAAGCACATGAAATTCATAGTGCATGCCTTCAAACGCTGAAAACTTGAAATGATTGAATAAAAGTCATGATATGATGCTTGTGAACTTTAAAAAGTGACATTTTTTTTTCCTTTTGTGCCTGCAAACTCATGCATGACTTGGCTGGTCCATCTCATTTTCTCAGAGAAGTTGATAAATTATTGTAGAAACATTCATTCCAAGTCATATTGCTCAAAACCTATTCATTAAAAAGGTACAGCATTTTGTTTCGGGGGGGGGGGGCTACTTTTTTGCTGTGTTTATTATCCGCCAAGCCCATTAAGCTATCATAAAAGAGATGGAGAAATGTACATTAGATTAAAGTCATGAAGCCATGTTGATATTTAACGTAACGCGCCTTCACGATAGTATATGTCTATAATACCGATTTTTTTTCTAATATCGTTTATTTATAAGTATTATCAGTTATATTCTGGTTCCTTTTATCCTTTGATTGTATTCTATACATGTATCTGTATGTATCTCATATGTTTAAGTCCATTAAGCTGTCATAAAAGAGATGGAGAAATGTATTAGATTAAAGTCAAGAAGCCATGTTGATATTTAACGTAACGCGCCTTCACGATAGTATATGTCTATAATACCGATTTTTTTTCTAATATCGTTTATTTATAAGTATTATCAGTTATATTCTGGTTCCTTTTATCCTTTGATTGTATTCTATACATGTATCTGTATGTATCTCATATGTTTATTATTGGATTATAAATTTCAAGTTCAAGTTCAAGTTCAAGTTCAAGTTCAAGTTCGAAAAAAAAGGTACAGACATATTATGTACATGAAAGACAACAAGTCAAGTTGATGTAAATGAATATAGCTTCTTACAGTGTTAGCATGCGTGATACTTTTTCAATTCATTTCATTTATTTTTCCACTTTCAATTTTTCATATTTACAATGATGGTACAGTTTGCATGTACATATTCACATATTAACATACATATAAACCATCATGCAGAGTACAATAACTAATTATAAAAAAAAAACAAAAACGTGAAATTGATAGGTAAGGAGGGTCAACTAAAAAGCAGAGCTTAAATGCTTTCTTCATAGGTACATTTTAGGTTATTTCCGTTTATTGTCCACAGAGCTATAGTTAGAAACGTACTGCAATGTGTACATTCAATTACGTCATCAAATTACTATGATATAAGAGGCAAGTATTATTTCATTTCATTTTTTTCATATAGGTTTTATTTCCACCTTATCTGCAATGATACAAGTCTTTTCCATAATATAACAAAATATAATAGAACATTTAAATACATATGTTAATTTTGAAGTAAACAACAAATAGTCTAAGATAATAATAAGATGCACGGAGGGAGATTAATGCATAACAGAAATGTGGAGGAAACCTTGGAAGCAAATGCTTGTAGATAAGGTTCCCTTTTAATAGACTCTATTGGATACATCTTAAACAAACACACACGTGACAAACAAAAAATGAAAAGTCAATAAAACAGCACAATAAAACAAGAGTAAAAGAAGCATGACAAGACAAATGGACAGGAGGAGAGGAATGACGAAAAAGGAAAGAACAAATAAAAAAGGAAAGTAAAATACAAAAAACTAAGCAAAAATAAAAGTGTACAGCAGCCAACCTACAGGAGATGAAATACATAAATAATGGACTCACCATATCCATTACCAAAGTTAAAGTACGCCAGTGAATAATAAAATTAAGTTGACGTTTCTTCGTGCTGCAGAAGGAGCTTTACTTTAAAGTGATGTTTAAAAGTACTTAAATTAGACAATTGTTTTAGTGATGCATCTAAGGAATTCCAGTAAACGGGACCAGTAAAAGTGACAGTTCTTTTCCTAAGCACGGTTCTTAATCTATGCAAATGAAAAAAGGAAGACTGACGGGTAGGATAATTATGCAGTTGTTGATTTTTCTGAAATAAGGATGTAATCGCATGAGGAAGGTCATTTGAATTTAACTGAAACATGAAGCAGCCTAAAAAGAAGTTATATAAATCCTGAACTTTTAGTATTTTATTATCTAAAAATAGACGGTTAGTATGGCTTAACCTATCAGTATGGAAGATTATTCGCAATACACGTTTTTGAAGTATTAACAATTTATCCATCTGGTAATCAAATGAATTTCCCCATGCGAGTATACCGTAGTTCAAATAAGGTAGGATAAGCGTTGAGTATAGGCTTTTCGAAATATACCTGGGAAATGACATCTTCAGTTTATTGATTACCCCAACATTCCTTCGTTTTACTTACATGTAAATTGTGCTCTTTCCAAGAAAGTTTAGTGTCAACGAGTCACCTAAATTTATAACGGTTTTGTTAATATAAACATTACCAGGTAACTCTGAAATAGAATTACTGAAGAGCATACACTGAGTTTTATTTATTTGCACATATCCACTCTTCAACAAGTCTAAGTTCATTATTGACTGTTTCTAACAAGACACTGGGATTTTTATGAGATAAAACTGAAGAATCATCCGCGAATAGCGAAAACGACAGAGCCCTAGACGAATCTTGAAAGTCATTCATATACAAAATAAATAAAAAAAGGGCCAAGAAGGGATCCTTGGGGACACCACAAGGTTACTGTTGAAAGGACGAGTTAATACCCTGAATAGATACAAATTGCGTTCTTCCACTGAGATAACTTCTGAACCACTCCAAGGCCCTCCCACGTATACCGTAGTGAGAGAGTTTGTGCAGTAATATTTTGTGATCAATTTTATCGAAGGCCTTGGAGAGGTCCAGAAACGTCCCAAGGGTATGACAGTCATCATCAGTAGCAGAGGCAACATAATTAATGAATTGTAAGATGGCATGTACTGTGGAATGTTTTTGTCTGAAACCAAATTGCAAATCTGAGAATACATTGTTGGTCACTAAAAATGCCATTGTACGATCATAGATCAGTTTTTCTAGCACCTTAGAAATCGAATATAGAAGTGAAATTGGCCTATAATTACTTGAATCTAGAGAATCACCCTCTTTCAAGATCGGGACCACTTTTGCAATTTTCATTACATCCGGTACGACACCCTGAGTTATCGATAAATTGAAAATGTGCCCTAGGGGATCGACAACTTCTTCTATGATATGTTTCATTAAAAAATTACTAACTTCGTCAAAACCCATACTTCGTTTATCTTTCATATTTTTTACAATTTTCAAAATTTCAGACGTGTTGGTTGGGTAAAAAAAATAGAATTCTGATTTTTGTTCTTAAAAAAAGAATGAAAATTTTTCTCCACGGTGGGAATTTTCTTGGCCAAATTCGGTCCAATATTTGAAAAGTAGTCATTAAAGCGATTAGCTATTGATTCGTGATCATTAATAATTCTATTACCCTCTTTGATTTTTACTATGTCTTTGATAAGGCTCCTTCTGTTCAAAGCGCTGTTAATTATACCCCATGTTTCCTTTATATTGGACTTTTCAAATTGTATGCAATAATATTTCTGTTTCTCAAGCCGCAAAATCCTTGCTAAAGTATTTTTATATTTGACATAGTTTATCACGAAGTTTTGGAGTAGGATTTTTATAATACATGTTGTTTTTCCTGTTAATTGCTCTCAGTAGCGACTTGGAGACCCAAGGGTTACGGGGTTGGTGTCTATAGCCTGAAAAATTACATTTCTCCAATGGAATACATTCATCTAGGGCGTTTTTGAGAACGTGGATGAAATCATTATAAGACGCATTGACATCATTATGAACAAGTACCTGTGACCAAGTTACCATTCCAAGTTTCTCTTTCAATTTATCAATTTTTGGGGCAGTGAATTTCCTTATCATTTTTAAAGGCGGAGGCAGTTTTGTAATACCCAAAAGACTCTCTATTTTGCAATAAACTGGACAGTGATCAGAGATATCAGAAAGAATGATACCATATTCTATCTTTAAATGATCAACATTTACAAAGATATTATCAATGAGAGAACAAGACTGTAGAGATAGTCGTGTGGGTTTAGATATTGCAGGAATAAAAGAGTATGAGAGTAATGTATCTAAAAAAATCACGAGAAAATTGATTATCATTACATTTCGACAAGTCAACAACATAATCACCCATGATAATACAATGTTTCTTTTGAAGAAGGGGATGAACAAGTAAGTGCTGCATTTCAAGTAAAAAGTCGTTATGACTGGAAGATGGAGGACGATAAAAGGTACCAACTACTACATATTTCTTGTTCTCTAAAACTATTTCAGTGAAGACCGCTTCCATTGTTTCATTCATGATATTGATATCAGCAAGTACATTAAAGTTAAAATGGTCTGGAACATACATTGCAACACCCCCTCCCCTCTTATTGACACGATTATTGAATATTAGATTATGATGGGATAAAGAATATAAAGAGTGAGGCTGGTCATGCAACCATGTTTCAGTAAGACTAATAATAAAATTACTGACATTAATATTGTCCAACAATAAAGTCAAATACTGAGAGTTTTTACTTAAACTTCGAATATTGAGATTTAGGAAATTCATATCATTTCTTGAAGAACTTTGACTCATATGAGTAAACTGATTTTGAGTATAGTATTTAGATTCATTTATGGAGTGATTATCGTTTGGATCAAAGTGAAAAAACATTTCATCAAATTTCCTATTAATGGTGTCAGAAATACCCTTTTCATACTAGCTATCGGACAATAAATTAAAATCAAAATTTTGTAATGAATGAAACAAAATTTCTAAAACAAAATCTTCTGTTTCTGCAAAGGGTAATTCAGCCATAACAATATTTACAACAAGTGAATATCATCAATACATAGTAGAAATTTATGGAGATGGAACACTGTTGGCTAGCTGCGAAACATAAAACATCTACAAACAATAAATGTAACACAGAAAAAAAGGAGAATAAAAAACAAAACAAATACAAGGACATAGATTTTAACATCAGTTATAACAAGTGATTTCATATTTGGTTTAACCAGCTTAAGGTCCTGAATTCAGGGGTTTTTTTAAAGTAAGCAACAAAAACAAAAAACTTGCGGTTCGTGACTGTTTACATTTATTGGTGCAAAGAATAAAAAGTCTAATCACTAAGGGAAGAGAGTATACGAAAGGAATTACATCATCGTTCATCCGTTCCTGCCATGAAAGTATTTAACAAGACGGGACAAATAATTGAGTACCTTAACTGTATACACATTACACAAAAGGAGTTTTAATCAGAGGAACAAAAACTAAGGAAGAAGAAATCGAGTATCTAACTCCCCTTCCCAGTATACTTGGGCACGGCAAACTAAAATGAAAAAAAAAAAAAAAAAAAAAAAAAAAAAAAACACCATCATTCTCAACATTACAGGTACTAGCATTCATACATGAATGCTTCAGAACGAACTGCTATAGGCATACACACATTGTATATTCCTACATAGACGCTTCAGCCCGTTAATCACTGTGTAATTTACCCTCATAACACCTGCGAAAAGGAAGTACATTCAGAATCAACAGCACATTTTTCTTTAAAGTGTTGCGATGTACTAACTCGGCCAATATGTATGTACAAAAAAGGCTCATAAAGATAAGAAATTAACAGAACAACAAGTCTTCCATTTTGGAGAGTATAATTCAGTCATGATTTTATATTGTTTTTACATTAATGCTCACTCTTGAATCACTGATTTATATTTCACAGGAAATTAAGGAACTCAAAACGCCAAATTATCGTCACTGGAAAAGATATCAATAAACCCAGTTGAGTCATTAATTCCTTTCCTTTTTACTTCAGCCAACATAATTATGATGCTTTGATTTGTTTATCATGTAAACATGGCCAAATGAAAATAAAGCCAGATTAAATTGTCCGAATTGGCTACTGAATTGTATTATATATAAAAAAAATGCGTCTGCGGGACTGTATCAGCTTGTCTTCATAACAAAAGATCTTAAAAAGTAGGTCAAAAAATACTCGCTCATTCTTTTTAGCAAAGAATATGCAGGAAACAAACAGTACTCACGTAAATTAGTGTTCAGATAAACCATTTCCATTTTCAAAACAACACAATCAATGCTGGCACTCGGTAGATTTCTCATTTTCTTCAAATCTTAAAGAGTTTACACCTTTAATAAGAATCCAATAAAATGATTTAGAACGATCCTGGATACAAAATAAGAAAGCATGATGTAAATCCATAATTTAGTTACTAGTCTGGACAATAATTCATTTGATTATATCCTTATCAAGTAGGAAACAACTACGAACCCAAGTGATGAATGGTTTCTTCAAAACTTGGGTTAATAGATAATTTAAATAGTAAACTGTCTACGTTCATGATATAATAAAAGTGACGTATAGCTCTTGATGTACTTCATCAGTTAAATTTTTCTTTTTCCTTTAAAGAAACTTTGTAAGACTATGGATCCACTATTATTCTTAGACCGTGTAAAGTGCAAAAGACATGTATCTTGATACAGATTCGGTCATTGATTTAAGGGTAGAATAATAGATAATGAATATATATGTATACTATCGCAACGTTGCCAAGCAACTTTGATAGAAGTGTACACACTACAAAATGATTTATGTTCGGTAAGTTTCATCAAGTCAGCTATTCTTCTAATTTGTTTGTTGCATTGGTTTAATAAAAAAAATAATTCCTCACATCACTTAGATATCATTCATTCATAAAAGAGAAGTTCAATAAAGTTTCATCAAGACAGCTACTACTTCTGTTTCCTTGGTTGATTTGCTAAACAAGTAATAATGGACTTGATCATTTTCCACACATCATATAGGTAGCTTTCATTCATAAACGAGGTATTCAGTAAACTAAGTTTCATCAAGACAGCTTTCTTTCTGTTTCCTTGGTTGTTTTGATGAACAAATAATAATGACCTTGATCAATATCCAAACATCATATATGTACCTTTCAATCATAAAAGAGATGTTCAATAAAGTTTCATCAAGACAGCTATTCATCCTGTATCCTTGGTTGATTTTATAAACAAATAATGGTCTTGATCATCTTCCACATATCATATACATTGTAGGTGCCTTTCATTCATAAACGAGGTGTTCAATAAACTAAGTTTCGTCGACAGATTTCCTTTCTGTTTCCTTGGTTGATTTGATAAACATATAATGGTCTCGATCTTTTTCCATACATCATACAGGTACTTTTCATTCGTAAGAAGGTGTTAATAAAGATTCATCAAAACAATCATTCAATCTGTATTCTTAGTTGACTTGATAAACAAGTAATAGAGTTTTTGATCATTTTCCATACATCGAATCTTTCATTCATGAAAGAGGTGATCAATATATAGTTTCCAGATGACAGCTCTTTATTCTGTTCCATTGGTTTATTGATTATTGATACATGTATTATGATATAATATTTACACACATTTAATTCCATCTCATATATTGCATTCGATATGTTTTTCTCAAGATATTTTCATTCATATACATGTATGCCTAGTTCAAAACTAAACACAAGACAAAAAGTAAGTTCCCCCTGAAACAATTCTCTTTATTTTTTTAGTCAGGAACCTTTGATGAAATCTGAATAGAGATTCATGTAGCTACTCTTCTTAGCTACATTTCCTGTAAAA
>JAPZVO010000432.1:0-39461 GCA_029962745.1 Echinometra lucunter | reverse complement strand
TATCACGGTAAACAAAATTATTCTTGCTGCCAGCCGGTTAGTCATATAATACTATAATAATGCAAGCGTTCTCACAAACTCCTTCTGACGGCACAGAATGGGGTCAGTGAGCTGAATGTATGCTGCTTCGAGCATGCGCAGATGTGTGAAGCTTCTCGCTCGGCTGAATACCTTGAACCAAGATGAACAGTATTGTTCCGCGCACTCTTGGTTGTTCATTAAATGGTGAGCAATGGCCAATTGGCACTTTCTGCTGTAGCACGCACATCATGGGTTTGTTTACATGCGCGCGGAGGTTGAGAACGCGCGCTCTTCTTTCGATTCCGGATTGAGGCGGGCACATGTTGGCTCATGCGATCTGCCAACCGTTGCGTTGTACGCCCTGTATGTATATGTACCGAGCTTCACATCGGCACTTGAACTTGTGAATAACATTGCTAAAATGCGTAATGGGGAGTACATCTTTATTCTTTACGGACGTACGAGATCATTGTGCGTGTGCTAAATAGAGGGAAAGCGGTAGATACAGCTTGCTTGATTTGTTTCTCAATTTTTTGGGGAAGCTTTCCCTCGCCACGGAAGTTTGAGGTAGATCGTACATCTCTTAGGTCCAAAGACCGGTGTCTCTGTGGGCCTGTGCAGTTTACGCGAGACGTGGTAATCAATCACGCGGTCAGGATAGTTATTTTCGCGCAGGATTATCCTTGACTCGATTCTCCGAAGCAAGCTTGCAAGGAGAGCAGATTCTCTGTGCTCTCTCTACGAGAATACCGATAAGACCAGTTTTATACCGTGTGGGACTGAACGAGTCCCAGCGCGTGTACTGACCTGTAAACGTAGGTTTCATTTATATTTGGAAACATGGCATTACCTAGGCCATCTATCAGTGTCTATTTAAAAATAGATGGTCTAGGTCATATTATCTATTAGCATCCTTCTTATTTTTATTGCTAATATTCCTCCTTAAGAGATGGGAACCTATTCATTTAGAATGAACTGAAAACAGAGATGTTGCTTTCATTTTCCAAGAACCTTTACCGATCAGAAATTCATCGAGGTTTTATCCTTATATCGCAGAGAGACAAATGAACTTGTAATTGTCATTATCCATTGGTTCCGGTTAGCGTATATTTTGACAGCAGTAACTTACCAAGAATTACATAGAATTCTCTTTTTCCAAATAACTTTGAAATCCATGTCAAATTTCACTCGAATGACATCAGTCACATGAGACACACTGCATGCAAGTCAATCGACAAAGCTGCAACAAAATTAATGAAGGGAGAACCGACGTAACTGGAACAACAATTTGCACATTCATTTCAGTAATATACCTGGAGGAGAGTTTAAGGTCGCCATGATTAAGGTCACTTTTCCCTTCCCAGGCTAAGGTGCGCCAAAAATATAATGATAATTATAATCATAATCACAGCATTACTAAACGCTAACAATAATCAAAATACAACCATGATATCATAATAATCATGATAATAGTAGTAGTAATAATAATAATAATAATAATAATAATAATAATAATAATAAATGATAACAATGATGATAAATAATTGCAATAATAATAATGATAATAATAGTAGTATGATAATAATAATGTTAATAATGATAATAATAAAGATAATAATACTAATGTAGTAGTATTAACAACAATGACAATAATGATGATAGCGATTATGGTAATAATGATGAATAAAGATAATGATTCTAATCGCGATAATGGAATTGATAAAATGGGGAAGAAGGAGAAGAAGAAGAAAAAGAGGAAGAAGAAGAAGAAGAAGAAGAAGAAGAAAAAGAAAGGAAGACTAGGGAAGAAGTTGTGATTTTGTCCATCATGACTTTTTAATAAATATCTTCGACAACAGAATGATACTGTCGTTGAAAGGAATGAACTATGTAAATGATATATCATTTTGTATTGCCATAGTTTCATTAGATTCTCACTGGAGCAGGAGCGGAGATGTTATGAACCTAAATGATAAACAAACAAATATATCCATGACATTAGTTTGAATTTTGTGTGGCCCTACTGCAGCTTGAACGCCTATCAATAGAAAGGATGGACACACAAGATGAAGTGCAATTACGTTATTTGGCTCGGTTCGTGAGCAAGCTTCCTGGTCTTAAAGATTTGACGCTGCGGGTGAACAACTTCCCTGAATGTTTCTATACAGAATTAGCTTCAGGCACAGGCTCCGAGGCTGTGAGTATTTTTGATTAATTTATCACCTGATTATTACCCAGGACAAAACCAATTATCAAAAACAAAAAAGGAAGCTTAAGTAAACTTGTTGCATTATCTTTTTTGATTCCAAATACTTTGAAGCCCCAGCCATAGCGAGTTCTCTACTTTGAGTAAAATTAGACAGGCTATTATTCCAAAAATTAAACCTTAAGAATAGTTCTTTGTCACCAGGTCACGTTTGCAATCCCCAAACTAATATGTGCAAGCAGAATATTAGACAGCAAATAACTATGAAGATGTTTTTCTGATTTAGTTACTACGTTACTAAATAAAAGCATAAAGTGAATGAAACCGGCCTGTATGGGTGCTTAATTATCCTAGGTTGTGCATGAGTACTATTACGTTTTCCCAAAGTATATCCAGATATTTACGCAGTAGAATAGAACTGACCGAAATTACTTTTCTATTTACGATGATTCATCATAATGGGGTAAATTTGTACGTAGCCATGATAGCAGTTCTTTCACCGTGTAACTGGCTGTAATCAGCATGTAGAGCTGTTTCTATGAACGTAATAAGTGTTTCTCCTTTCATTCGAAGAATAGAGGGGAAAATAGAAGGGGTCTCATTAGAAACTATTGTGTTTATATGTATTAACCATCATTCACCCTTGATGAATGAACGATTGCTTGCGTTAAAAACGCACTTTCCATTAACCGTTATTTAGAAAATAATGTCTGAGGTGCAGTCACGAAGTCGTTGATAATTACAATAATTATTGGTCTAGTATTTCTTTCGATATCAAGGTTTATAAATTTTTATAATCCTGTTTGAATTCATCTATAATTTTCACACCCGATACATAACGCTTGAAATCATCTGTAATTGATTTACTAATTTTTGTTTGATCCTCTTTTCACACAGATTCAAATGTCACTTAATTCCGTAAGTAGACTTCACATAGATTGTCGGTTCTTCAATGATATGCTGCAGCTTGGCTTCACTGTGGAAAAGTTATTTCCAAAATTGGAGGAATTGCGTTTTTCAGTTATTCAGTCGGTTTCCCCTGACATCATGGGTTCGCTGGCCCATTCTAGTCTCAAAAACCTGTCACTTGCCAAAGACTACCGCACAAAGGATAATCCGTTTGCTGGAGATAAAGAACGGCATCCTTCTCTCGTTGGTGATCCTCTCTCACTAGTACAGGTGTTCTTGAACTCATTCCCACGGCTTACGGATCTCACATTCAAAGACTTAGCGATCGGCAACAATCGTTGTGAAACGATACTCGTCTCGCTCAAACAACATCAGCATTTGAAAGATATACGGTATGATCAGATCAAACAATATTCCTTTCTTTATACAGTAACAATTCCAAACATGGCAAGCAATAGATCCATGAAAGGAGTGATGTATAACCACTTCCGGATAACTGGACAATGAGATATCAGGAAGTGTAGCGGGAGTAAAGATGCGGGATCTGCGTTGCACTGATACAAAGGATCTAGGCCTACATGACAGTCAGGCACGCAGGAATTTTTCCAACCCTTGGAGGCCGGGGGGGGGGGGGAGCAAGCAATCTTAAGGGCCCAAGCCAAATCTCTATTGGAGGCCATCGTAAATGCTTACTACCATTACAACAGGCATACAACAATATCCCCCACCCCCTCAATTTTCTTACACTTTTCTAATACACACCATCCAGGATCCCAAATCCCCGAATATGTGAATCTCAGTACAGATAACAGTATATTCTTGCGCCTTTATAATATAATAGGAGCATACTCTGGTGGTTTGTCTTGTGCGAGGGGATGGCAAAATTGATTTGTGATTGTACATATCAGGTTGTATAATTTCATTGCAGGAATATCCCCTCAAAAATTCAAGCTTCGACAATGTATATGATTTTTTCGATGACTTTTTATATTCTTTTGTGCAGCGTGATACATTGCTACACGGATGATGAGCTCGATCAGACTGCATTAGCTATCAACATGGAAAAGAGAATGAACGTTGAACTACAACACAGCCAGGTATAATAACTGTGCAGGAAATTCAACAAAATTATTTATACTTAGTAACTGTACGCAAAAATCACTGAAAATATTAACTGTTCTCTAACGTGACTTAAGCTAGAGAGAGATTAAGCCCAAAATGATTTCGATATTTTCCTATAGACCAATTTCACCTCTGGTTTATGTATTTGGCCCTCTATCGGCGACGTCATTGCTGCGGTGGGCAAGCGCGCTGACCGCGATTGGCTCTGTGTACAAAATGAATGTAAAATATGAGATATGCCCTAATATTGTTCCATTTACTTTAATCTAGACCAATAAAATAAAGCATGGATACATGGGTAAATGAGGTAAGACAATGGCCATATCTGACAGATGAAGGTATGATGTATTTTTGTATTTTCGATAGTTTTTCAACTTAGTTTTGTCAGTATAAGTTCGATTGCAGCATAGAAGCCGTAGTAAACGGGAACCCTCAATCTTACGCTGTTTACAAAGTCATGTTTTCACTCATTAAAATTTAAGCCAAAGTACATAATGATAATGTTTCTTGACTTCAAAGTCCTTTCTGTTGATATTTTTACCCACTGGCGATGGAGCCCTTCGCATTGCTTACGGAAACCTGTGTAGGAAGTACGGCTTCTCAAACAAACAGGCTTCATGAATCAAAAGCGAGTGAATTTCGCACTCAGTTAGCTTCCAATATTAAACTTTCTCCAATCCTTGTGACATTTGAGTACCGCACAGCTGCGACCTGAACTTCCCTGATAATTTCTCATTGCAAATATTAAAAGAAATCTGCATATATTGGTCAAAGTAGACAGAAAATCGAATTAATGTACATAACGCGCTATTGACTTGTGTACTATAAAAGTTGGAGCGCCCATCGCAGTATGTCGAACTGTGTCGAACAGTCTGCTGCCCTCTTGCGTTGTGAAATTGGTCTATAGCTTGTTGCTTTGGGTTTTTTTTAATTTTTTAATCGTGATGATTTTATTGAGCTGTACAGCAAGTCTTATGTATGATATGATTTTTATATCCCCGCCAAACGAAGTTTGATGGGGATTGAAGTACTTCCTGGTTTTCCGAGCAAGGGAATTTAGCACACATTGGGGCAGGGTATCAATGACCACTAGAAATATTTCTCTGTGTTTTAAAAGGCGCTGAGACAATAGAATTGGTTTAATTTCTAGGAGGAAAATGAAGACATTGTTCGCAAATTCTACATGTATAAGTCCATTTTTATTGTTAATAATAAGCAAATAATAATCACTGGTGAAGGTGATAGGCAAACTATCACTTCCAAGGCGATCTTGATGTAGATATATTTCCGAAGCGAAGCTGAAGAAAGATAGCGTGTACATCTAGGTCGCCGAGGATGTGATAGTTTGTCTCATTGACTGAAACCAGAAGGTAATTATTTGCTTTATATTCCACATCAAAACCATTTAACTGAACATAAAGAACATAATAGTTTCTTTTCTGTGAGAAAGAATTTGGTTTTAAAAATATAGAATATTTGATTTAAGAAAAACAAAAATAGCTGCATTCGCACACTCCTGTTTTATCGCCAGCGCATATTTTTGGGACGGTGCACAGTACGGGCGCGACTTGCATGTCCTCAGCTGCTCCAGAAGTATTAAGGTCGCCGCACACGACATGCTTTTCTAACACTGTGCTCAGCTTACGCTTGAAAATAACGTCATCAACCAAGAAATTCAAGCGCAAACTAGTCTGAGGCTAGTCGCAAGGACAAGCGCAGGAATTCAACTTGTTACGGCCGCAGAGACCGTACCCAGCGACCGATCAAACGATGGTGTGAAAGCATTTCATCGTACTCAGCGACCGATCGTTTCCGACCAAAACGATCGGTCGCTGAGTCCGACCTATAAGGTACTTCAGCGACCGATCGCGACCGATGCAAACTTGATGTGAAAGCACATCGTGCTCTACCACCGATGGAAATGCAATGATCCCCCATACATGCCCACGCACTATCTCTACTTCCGCTAGGTCTGCTATGCTGCGACCGATCGCTCAGGGCCTGATCAAATTCTGACGGTGCGCCGCCGCGGTGTGAAAGCGCGTCCGATCGGTCGTGGGTACGGTCTCTGCGACCGTACCCAGCGACCGTACCTTGGTGTGAAAGCGGTATTAGACGCATCAGGCGCAAGAGACGCATCGCAAGAAAAGCGTGTCGTGCGCTGCGGCCTTTAAGCTAATTTTGACGTCACAAAAGAAACAAAGATGATTTGATGGCAAAATTATTGATGGCAAAAAATGATGGCAAAAAACACATAAGGATCACGCACTTTTATTTCGCTCGTACCCCCAAATAATGATAACGCGTTGGGCCTCTAATGACTGAAGTCATCAGCGAAACACAAAAACTGCCAACACTGCAGGGTCACGCACTCTGTCGGGTGGTGATGATGGCGAAACTATACTTAATCACGTGATTCACTTTTGACCAATTCTACAGCAACATTCTTAGTATGTGGAAAATAAAACAGAATAATACCTTTAAAATGATATATAGCTCACTAAATAAAGATATATATTTTTTAAGTTGTGGTCAAAAGTAGCAAAAAAAAAATCTTTATTTTTCTTGGTCTTTAACTGGAATTATCTCAGTTTGTCAAAAATAGACTTGTCGGTTTTTGCGAATAAACTCTTCAAATAATGTCAGGTCATATAAGACAGGCTTTGCAGTCATACAGTATTTCAAGTCAGAAAACACCCCTCTATATAAACTTTGCTTAAAATATATACTAATATTTAATTCATTCTCATATAAGTTCAAAGAAAATTCTGTGCAAAACAATGCACATATACCCCCCCCCCCAAAAAAAAAAAAAAAAAAAAAAAAATCCACTGGAAATTCTGCCCCTGAGGAATATCTTGCGAACAGTTCAGCTTTAAAAAATCATATTCATAAACCATTGTTGATTAATGTTAACAGATGAAAGAACGGATGAAGTGCTATCAAATGTCATCAAGTTTAGCGGACGCTTTGTGCCATCGGACATCCGTTCAAGAGTTGATTTTAAACCAGGAGACGATGTTCCATAATGCCTGGTTTGCCGAGGAGAAAGGAAGATCAGCTGACTCTAAGGTGATGTGTATAATCCAGCTTCCCTATCATGTATACCTATTAAAAGAGAATGGAACCCAGCCATCAGTGTGCTTTGGGTGAATAGAGATAACCAAGAAAGAGTAAGCAGTCCACGTTTGAGCAAAATCGGACAATGGGATCCCTGAGTTGGCAACTTTGCCAGCATCTGTGATGCCATGATAGACAACTCTGCATTCATTTTATGCATAAGTTTAAAAAAAATGATTTGTATGAAATTTCAAGTCAACATAATTCTTCCCAAAATACTTGTAGAATTTATGCAGCCATGTTATACTCAAACAGTAAATCAAAAGAATTTGTATTTTTCTTGAAAATAAAGAAAATGTTAAATTCTGTGCACAAACTGAACGGAGAGGTGTACAATGTCATCACAGATACTGGTTGAGTTGCCAATTTAAAGGATTCTCATGATGATAATTATAATTTAATAAAACTTCCAAAATTCACAACTCTTGAACTCTTGTCCGATTTTGCTCATTTTTCCCTACTCTTTCTTGCTCTTCTTCATTCACTGAAGGAACACTGACGTCACCGTTGCATTCTCCTTTCAAGTTATCACATTTTTTATACTGAAGAGGCAAAGGCTGGGCGGATTCCACCCACCTTGCGGTAAGCTGCATTTTAAATAAAGAAATAATAACCACCCCATCCCAGTAGCTTGTTCTGCTAGTGTGTTTGTGTGTGCTAGTGTGTTTGTGGGGCCAGATGACCCACAGGTGAGCTATGTAAGTTTCAAAACGGTCAAACGCGCCTTACAGGCAGCCAGTTTCGCTCATTTCTACTCCTCAAAATGTCTGCAGATTTTATCATTTTATGAATGTGTTGTATATCTTTATTTATGGTATTGTGATGTGGAATTTCCATAGACTTGTTTGGACTTAGTGTTGGATTTTTTAAACCTCCTGTTCTCTGGATAAGCCTGAACTTGTTTTTCATCATTCCAAGACTTTCATCAGACTCCATATTGGTAACGTACACGTACATGCCTTGCATGATACTTTCCCGACATATTACCGTGCCGTGTATGTTGCTGTTTATCGAACCTTTTATACAGACCTTTTGTTCACGCGTCTGTAGAGTGAAAAATGAAGCTGTGGGCGCTCTTTCTTTATTCGTCCATCGGTCTGCTTATGCACTTCACTGATAAATATGATGTTATAGTATCCTCAAAATGTGATTTTGGACTGAAAATGAATGGAATGAACCCAAGACGTATGAGATTTTTGAAAACTGAAATTCCATACTATCCAAACTCATGTGCATGTTTTAACATTGAACTCCTGATCTGTGGCGACATTCAGCCTAACCCAGGCCCCGTTTGTGATACGCGTGGTTGTATAGGACTAGGAACTACCCAGTTGAGTCATGATCGACGTAGATATACAATATCCGAACTGTATAATCTTTCATCAAACCTACCTGCGAGTTTAAAGCTTCCTTCTGATACGTGGAAATTAATAAAATTCCTTAATATATCAAGGAAACCGTGTAAATACCGAGGACGTAGAGGGGGTACTAGAAAACAACGAAAAATTCCAGTCTTGATTACTTCTGGTAGCCATTCCCATACCTCTCCCCAAAATATGAGGTATATTGAACCTGATAATTTGATTCGAATTAAAACTGATAGATGGAACATGCCTACCCTGGTGAATACAAATTCTAGATCTTTAGTACCAAAGCTTGACGAACTCTCATTCTTACTTCATGAACATAAGGTTGATGTGGCATGTATTACGGAAACTTGGTGCCAATCCTCCGTCCCAGATTGCTTTCTGTCCATTAACAACTACCACCCCCCTTTTAGATGCAACAGAGATCATACAATCGGTGGCGGCGTAGCTTGCTACGTCCATTCTTCTATTCCTGTGATGGCGTTAGGTGAATTGGCTGAAAATGACATCGAATCTGTTTGGGTTAAAATTCAACCCCAACGCTTGCCGAGACAGTTTAACCCAATAATAGCTGGTTGTTTGTATTCCCCGCATAATAATAAACAAGAACATGACCTCATGTTACAACACATCTTCAGATCCTTAGATAGCATCATGGGTCGTCACCCCAGGGCTGGAATCATATTGATGGGAGACTTTAACCACATGCCTGATAATCGTTTGCGAATGAACTATCAACTCAAGCAAATCGTTAAGCAACCTACGCGCTTGAATGCTAAACTCGATCTTGTGTACACCAATATGGCAGAGTATTATAAAGAGCCAACCATCCAAACAGCCCTTGGCCTCTCTGACCATCAAGTGGTATTGTGCCAACCCAAGCCTTCTTTTTCCGCCCCTGTTCCAAGAAAGTTCAGCAGATTAACATGGACCTACAGTCATAATCGAAAGGTTCTTTTCGCGAATGAACTAGAGAAAGTAAATTGGACTGCACTTTATAGAGCCCCATCTTGCCAAGATAAATATGCTATTTTCAACAAAATTTTGCTTTCACTTATAGATGAGTTTTTTCCTATGAAAACAGTGATCCGTGTTGAATCCGAGAAACCATGGGTAACTGACCGCTTCCGTGAGGTAATTCGTCAACGCCAACAAGCTTTCCGCACCAATAGGTTGCTTTTCGCCTTTTTAAGAAATAAAGCAAATCGGTTGAGGAAGTCCCTTCGCAAACAGCATTATCAAAACTTCGTGGATAGCTTAGAAAATAGACAACACCATAACTAGTGGAAAGAGGTGAAGTCCTTGTCCGGCCAGCAAACCAACTACGACCCGTTATGTAACCTTGTGAATAGCATAGCTGATGGTGACTCATCAAAACTTGCTGACCTGATTAACACGTTTTTCGTGTCTGTTTCCGCGGATCTCCCGCCCTTAGATCACCCTGATACCAACATCACTGGTGACATGACTTTTCCTACTCAAGAATATATTATTGATATCCAAACAGTCGAGAGACAATTAAGATTGGTTGATACGAATAAATCACCCGGACCTGACCTCATTCCTTCTTGGATTCTTAAAGATTTTTCCAGTATCTTAGCTGGTCCTGTATGTTCTATCTTTAACGCATCGTTTGCCCAAGCGTATGTTCCCCCCATTTGGAAGTCGGCTAATATCATACCTATTCCCAAAGTGAACCCTCCTGTTTCAATTGAAAATGATTTACGGCCCATTTCATTGACACCGGTTTTGGGAAAAGTTCTCGAAAATTTCATTAATAAATGGCTTTGGAATGAATACTTACCTTATCTTGATAAGAACCAGTTTGGTAGTGTACCTGGCTCTTCAACTACTTTAGCACTTCTCGATCTCTGCCATCATTGGTATCGGGAAACAGATGCCAAGAAGCAAGCCATTAGGGTATTATTAGTAGACTCCCAGAAGGCTTTCGACCGGATAAATCATAAAATACTCATTGATAAACTTGTTAGTATTGGGATCAATCACAAACTTGTAGATTGGATAAGATCATTCTTGTGTCAAAGACAACAAAGAGTAAAAGTTGGTCAAATTACATCTGATTGGTCATCCCCCATGGAGGTATACCACAGGGGACGAAACTTGGCCCCCTTTTGTTCATAATTATGTTGTCTGATTTGAATTTTGATTTCCCCCTGGTTAAGTATGTAGATGATACTACTGTTTATGATGTGTGTAATCTAAGAAATCAAGATACACTTCAGAGTGCATTGGATGAATTAGTCATATGGTCAAAGAAGAATGACATGCAAATTAATTCAAAGAAAACTAAAGAAATGGTGATTAATTTTACTAAACTGGATTTGATACATGCACTAACCATTGATGGCGTAATGTTAGAACGTGTAAAGGAAGCCAAACTATTAGGTATATGGATAAATGACCGGTTGAAATGGGATACCCATACTGATGCAATTTACTCAAAAGCCGCAAGACGGCTATTTCTTTTGGTTCAACTAAGAAGAGCTGGCCTATCCAGAAATGAGTTATGTACGTATTATAAAGCCTGTATCCGCTCTGTTTTGGAGTATGCCTGTGAAGTATTTCACGGGGGACTAACAAACGAACAATCAGAGTTACTGGAGTCTGTACAAAAACGAGCTGTGCATATAATCATCCCACAGTTATCATATACTGATGCACTAAAAGAATTAAGGTTAGAATCTCTATCCGACCGTCGGAGAATCATGTGTGGAAAATTGTTTGCCCAAATAAAAAAAAAAGATCATCTGTTGAATTACCTCCTTCCATCTAAAAAGGAAAACAAATATGTAATCAGAAATAGAAAACCATTCCCACTGCCTTTATGTAAAACGAAAAGGTACAAGGAGAGTTTTATCCCTTGGTGTTTGTACAACCTTCAGTGATTTAAAGTGCAATACAAAGTGCAATATTTTGGGAATATACGGTTCAGACTGTTTCCAGTTTAATTTTATGTATCATCTGTAGATTTTAAATGGATTTTATGGTTGTTGTGTATTATTGGATATTCTTTGACTATGCGTTCCCCTTCTTGTTTTCTGAGTTCCTCTTCCCTTTCTTTTCTTCTCCCCCTTATCTGTTTCTTTTGAATTTAAATGTACTATTTATATGTATGTAAATTTTATGTATCATAATTGAAATGTACTATTTGTATGTGAACAATCCAACCTTTATGGTTGCAATAAATGAATAATAATAATAAAAAAAATAATAAAAAAATGAAAAATAAGGATAAAGTTCCATGACCCGGTATATCTTTTCCATTATTACGCCTCCGCTTTTTTTTTTCCTGGTCATCGCATGAAAAAATGCCCGACTTTTCTTTATGGAGTACAGCTTCCGTCATGAACTGTCTGCTTGAATATTTTTCTTTCAAAAATAGCTTTTATTTATTTTATTTTATTTTTTTTTTGTTCCAATTTTTGTCGGTGCTAAAAAAAGTCCTGGTCAGTCATTATCAGGGTTTCCCTAAATTTGAAAATGTTTGTTGTTGTTGTTTTTCTTGGGTTTTCTTTAAACATGTCTAAAGACAGACAGGCTGTTATGACAGAGTTTGGCCGCTCGGTTTCATTAGAGTACAACACAGCGCAAATTCATTTGTATTTTTTCTGCCCAATTTTAAAAGCAGAATCAGCCATTTCTTTACGTAAGCTGCCTTCCAAGATAACATGTACGCCTCATCATGACAAATTTAATGTGTCATATTCTGCGTTACCTTGTTTTGTTTTGCCTTGTAGGCCTTTCATTGGGAGGCTGTATGGTGTATTCGGGCGCTTTCCAAAAGACCTTGGTAGTAATAGGGAAATCTTTGTTGTTGATATAGTTGTTATTTTTATCAGCCGAGTTCTTACAAAAAGTGTACAGTTGAATTGTTGCCATCAGCACATTTTAAAATATTTTCAAGAAATGTTCATACCTGTGAATAGCCAAAAGAATCTTCTATGAAATCCTACAAAAGATCTCAAAGGAATTAACGCTTTAGAGAGCAAAGTGACTTTTGTGAGAGGGTGCCTAATCCATGCTTGACAAGAATGGGTAGGCCTATGTGCTTTTTGCTATCAGCAAGGCGGATAGAAGTATTAACGGTAGAGGCTAACAATTTCAACATTCTGAGGCTTTCTGGCGATTTATGAGTGGATATCAGCTATTGTATTTAAGTTAAGACATATCTTGTTGTCATGTCATGCTTGAGTGAGTGAGTGATAATGTAATGTTATTTTTTGGTTACTTTTAACATTTTATACTGCTTTCACACCTAGGTACGGTCGCTGCGAGCGGTCGCTGCGATCGATGAAATCATAGTGTGAAAGCATTTCATCGGTCGCTGAGTACGGTCGGTGAGGTACTTCAGCGACCGATCGCGACCGATGCAAGGTAGATGTGAAAGCACATCGTACTCAGCGACCGATCGAAATGCAATGACCCCCCCCCCCCCCCCATACATGCCTACGCACTATCTCTACTTCCGCTTCCGGCTAGGTCAGCTATAGAGCGACCGATCGCTCTGGGCCTGACCAAATTTTGACGGAGGTGTGAAAGCACGTCCGATCGGTCGCTGGGTACGGTCGCAGCGACCGTACCTAGGTGTGAAAGCAGTATAAGCTGGCATAATTTGGATGTCATAAATATGGTCATGAAGGAAAATCAGGCAATCAGTGAATCAATCATTTCTTCTGTCAGAAAAGCAATTAATCAATTATACACTTATTCGATCCAAAAGATAAGTGAGATGATACAACTGGAAAAAACTAGCTGCAACCTACAAAGCAAAGGTGCAACTTACATTGAGATTTAAACCTTTCAAGGAAGATTGCTTGATATTTTGTCAGTAATATTTACCTTGTTCGTTCGTTTGGCAGGTTGAAAAAAGGCATGAAAAACCGGTTTGATTGTATTTTATCATTAAAGTAAATAGACAGGGTTCTGAAACGTTTGCAATACAGAATGCAGTTATTCAGTTCTGCCAACTCACTAGTCTTTTGGATTGAATGAGAGCATGAATGGTTGATTGTTTGTTGTTTTTTTCGATCAGTTGATTGATTGCTTCACCTATTAAGTGATACCTGACTAACTGACTGATTGGTTGATATAGCTTGGTATGCATGACAACCTGCTGGTATTCTTTTCCGATATCCAAAATATACCAGCTATAATCAGATAATGGAGAACTTTACCAAAGATTAGCATTACATAACAATCAATAAAGTACACCTTTGCTCACTCAAGCATGATATCTTAATGAGATATGTCATACCATAAACACAACAATCGAATCCACTCATATTAGAATATTGTAAGCTTTCACAGCGAACACTACTATGCGTTTCACTGATAGTAAAAAGCACAAATTATCCATTGTTTCTCGAGATAACCTAGCTCAAATCACAATTATTTTCATCATTTTGATTATAATATCATCATCCTTATTATGTTTTACTTTTAAACAGATTCAAAAGTTGATCCTAGAAGGATTAAATCTAAAGAGCAATGATCCAAGCGCATCACGTGACCTAGCCATCTTTCTCTGTCTTCAGCCTTCTCTCACTGACCTGGAGATAAGGTCCTATTATGATTATGATATTTCTGATGATTATGGTGATTATGATGATTATGGTGATTATGGTGATTATGATCATTGGGCACTTGTACATCTACATGATGAGTTTTACCGTGAGATTGCCCGTCTTGCTCCATCGTCAAAGGTAACTTCAACGTTTTGTTCACTGGTTGCATTAATCAATTTATCGATTTAATATATTCACATGTTTTCTTCTTTTTTTCAAAATGAAGTAATGTTGTTGACAAAATTCAAAAGACAGATAATATTAAATAACATTTATCCATGTCGAATAATCATAACAGCTGCCGTTATTAATGTGAATACTAAAGAGAATGAATTGATTGACTGATTGACCTATTGAGTGATAACTGACTAACTGACTGATTGGTTGATATAGTTTAGTATGCGCCTGCTGACATTCTTTTTTCTGATATCCAAAATATATCAGATATAATGCTAAGAACTTTACCATTGCATAACAATCAATCATGATCAAACATGATATCTTAATGAGATATGTCATACCATAAACACAACAATGGACATCCATTCATAAATCGACAAGCCTTTAGAACACTTTAAGCCTTCACAGTGAGCACTACTGTGCGTTTCACTGATAGTAAAAAGCACAAATTACCCATTGGTTCTTGAGATAATCTACCTAACTCAAATCACAATTATTTTTATTATTTTCATTATAAATATTATCATCCTTATTATGTTTTACTTTTAAACAGATTCAAAATTTGATGCTGCAAGGATTGAATCTAGAAAGCAATGATCCAAGCGCATCACGTGACCTAGCCACCTTTCTCTGTCTTCAGCCTTCTCTCACTGACCTGAAGATTAGTTCTTATAAGGATGACGGTCTTCATACACGTGTATATCTACATGATGAGTTTTACCGTGAGATTGCCCGTCTAGCTCCATCGTCAAAGGTAACTTCAACGTTTTGTTCACTGGTTGCATTAATCGATTTATCGATTTAATATATTCACATGTTTTCTCTTTTTTTCCAAATTGAAGTGATGTTCTTGACAAAATTCATAAGACAGACAATATTAAATAACATTTATCCATGTCGAATAATCATAACAGCTACCGTTATTAATGTGAATATTAAAGAGAATGAACTGATTGACTGATTGACCTATTGAGTGATAACTGACTAACTGACTGATTGGTTGATATAGCTTAGTATGCGCCTGCTGGTATTCTTTTTTATGATATCCAAAATATATCAGATATAATGGTAAGAACTTTACCACTACATAACAATCAATCATGATCAAACATGATATCTTAATGAGATATGTCATACCATAAACACAACAGTGGACATCCAATCATAAATCGACAAGCCTTTAGAATATTTTAAGAATTCACAGTGAACACTACTGTGCGTTTCACTGATCGTAAAAAACACAAATTACCCATTGTTTCTTGAGATAATCTACCTAACTCAAATCACAATTATTTTTATTATTTTCATTATCAATATTATCATCCTTATTATGTTTTACTTTTAAACAGATTCAAAATTTGATCCTGCAAGGATTGAATCTAGAGAGCAATGATCCAAGCGCATCACGTGACCTAGCCACCTTTCTCTGTCTTCAGCCTTCTCTCACTGACCTGAAGATTAGTTCTTACGAGGATGATGGTCGTGTATATCTACATGATGAGTTTTACCGTGAGATTGCCCGTCTTGCTCCATCGTCAAAGGTAACTTCAACGTTTTGTTCACTGGTTGCATTAATCGATTTATCGATTTAATATATTCACATGTTTTCTTTTTTTTTCAAAATGAAGTAATGTTGTTGACAAAATTCACAAGACAGAAAATATTAAATAACATTTATCCATGTCGAATAATCATAACAGCTGCCGTTATTAATGTGAATATTAAAGAGAATGAATTGATTGACTGATTGACTTATTGAGTGATAACTGACTAACTGACTGATTGGTTGATATAGCTTAGTATGCGCCTGCTGGTATTCTTTTTTATGATATCCAAAATATACCAGATATAATGGTAAGAACTTAACCATTACATAACAATCAATCATGATCAAACATGATATCTTAATGAGATCTGTCATACCATAAACACAACAATCGACATCCATTCATAAATCGACAAGCCTTTAGAATATTTTAAGCCTTCACAGTGGACACTACTGTGCGTTTCACTGATAGTAAAAATCACATATTACCCATTGTTTCTTGAGATAATCAACCTAACTCAAATCACAATTATTTTCATTATTTTCATTATCAATATCATCATCCTTATTATGTTTTAAACAGATTCAAAATTTGATCCTGCAAGGATTGAATCTAGAGAGCAATGATCCAAGCGCATCACGTGACCTAGCCACCTTTCTCTGTCTTCAGCCTTCTCTCACTGACCTGAAGATTAGTTCTTATAAGGATTATGGTTGTCATACACGTGTATGTCTACATGATGAGTTTTACTGTGAGATTGCCCATCTTGCTCCATCGTCAAAGGTAACTTCAACGTTTTGTACACTTTTTGCATTAATCAATTGATCGATTTAATATATTCGCATGTTTTCTCTTTTTTTTTCAAAATGAAGTGATGTTCTTGACAAAATTCATAATACAGACAATATTAAATAACATCCATGTCGAATAATCATTACAGCTGCCGTTATTAATGTGAATATTAAGGAGAATGAATTGATTGACTGATTGACCTATTAAGTGATAACTGACTGACTGATTGGTTGATATAGTTTAGTATGCGCCTGCTGGTATTCTTTTTTCTGATATCCAAAATATACCAGCTATAATGGTTAGAACTTTACCATTACATAACAATCAATAAAGAACACCTTTGCTCACTCAAGCATGATATCTTAATGAGATATGTCATACCATAAACACAACAATCGACATCCACTCATAAATCGACAAGCCCTTAGAACATTTTAAGCCTTCACAGTGAACACTACTGCGCGTTTCACTGATAGTAAAAATCACAAATTACCCATTGTTTCTTGAGATAATCAACCTAACTCAAATCACAATTATTTTCATTATTTTCATTATCAATATTATCATCCTTATTATGTTTTACTTTTAAACAGATTCAAAATTTGATCCTGCATGGATTGAATCTAGGGATCAATGATCCAAGCGCATCACGTGACCTAGCCACCTTTCTCTGTCTTCAGCCTTCTCTCACTGACCTGAAGATTAGTTCTTATGAGGATGATGGTCGTGATACACGTGAATATATACATGATGAGTTTTACCGTGAGATTGCCCGTCTTGCTCCATCGTCAAAGGTAACTTCTACGTTTTGTTCACTGGTTGCATTAATCAATTTATCGATTCAATATATTCACATGTTTTCTCCTTTTTTTTTCAAATTGAAGTAATGTTGTTGACAAATTTCATAATACAGACAATATTAAATAAATTTATTCCCTTTCGAATAATCATAACAGCTGCCGTTATTAATGTGAATATTAAAGAGAATGAACTGTTTGACTGACTGACCTATTGAGTGATAACTGACTAACCGACTGATTGGTTGATATAGACCAATTTCACGTCCGGTTTATGTAGTTGGCCTTCTATCGGCGACGCCATTGCTGCGGTGGGCAAGCGCGCTAACCGCGATTTGCTCTGTGTATAAAATGAATGTAAGATATGAGATATGCCCCGATATTGTTCCATTTACTTTATTCTAGATCAATAAAATAAAGCATGGATACATGGGTAGATGAGGTAAGACAATGTTCCTATCTGACGGATGAAGGTATGATGTATTTTTGTACTTTCGATGGTTTTTCAACTTGGTTTTGTCAGTAAAAGTTCGATTGCAGCATAGAAGCCGTAGTAAACGGGAGCCCTAAATCTTACCCTGTTTACAGAGTCATGTTTTCACTCATTAAATTTTACGCCAAGGTACATAATGATAATGTTTCTTGACTTCAAAGTCCTTTCTGTTGATGTTTTTACCCACTGGCGACAAATTCCTTAACATTGCTTACGAAAAGCTGTGTAGGGATTACGGCTTCTCAGACAAACAGGCTTCATGAGTCAAAAGCGAGTGAATTTCGCACTCAGTTAGCTTCCAATTTTTAAACTTTCTCTAATTCTTGTGGCATTTGAGCACCGCACAGCTGCGACCTGAACTTCCCAGATAATTTCTCATTGCAAATATTAAAATAAATCTGCATATACTGGTCAAAATAGAAAAAAAAAATCGAACGAATGTACATAACGCGCTTTTGACTTGTGTATTATAAAAGTTGGAGCGCCCACCGCAGTATGTCGAACTGTGTCGAAGAGTCTGCTGCCCTCTTGCGTTGTGAAATTGGTCTATGGCTTAGCATGCGCCTGCTGGTATTCTTTTTTCTGATATCCAAAATATACCAGCTATAATGGAAAGAACTTTACCATTACATAACAATCAATAAAGTACACCTTTGCTCACTCAAGCATAATATCTTAATGAGATATGTCATACCATAAACACAACAATCGACATCCACTCATAAATCGACAAGCCCTTAGAACATTTTAAGCCTTCACAGTGAACACTACTGCGCGTTTCACTGATAGTAAAAATCACAAATTACCCATTGTTTCTTGAGATAATCAACCTAACTCAAATCACAATTATTTTCATTATTTTCATTATCAATATTATCATCTTTATTATGTTTTACTTTTAAATAGATTCAAAATTTGATCCTGCAAGGATTGAATCTAGTGCACAATGATCCAAGCGCATCACGTGACCTAGCCACCTTTCTCTGTCTTCAGCCTTCTCTTACTGACCTGGAGATTAGTTCTTATGAGGATTATAATCATGAGGCACGTGTATATCTACATGATGAGTTTTACTGTGAGATTGCCCGTCTTGCTTCATCGTCTAAGGTAACTTCAACTTTTTGTTCACTGGGAGCATTAATCAATTTATCGATTTAATATATTCACTTTTTTCCAAAATGAAGTAATGTTGTTGACAAAATTCATAATACAGACAATATTAAATAACATTTATCCATGTCGAATAATCATAACAGCTGCCGTTATTAATGTGAATATTAAAGAGAATGAATTGATTGACTGATTGACTTATTGAGTGATAACTGACTAACTGACTGATTGGTTGATATAGCTTAGTATGCGCCTGCTGGTATTCTTTTTTATGATATCCAAAATATACCAGCTATAATGGTTAGAACTTTACCATTACATAACAATCAATAAAGTACACCTTTGCTCACTCAAGCATAATATCTTAATGAGAAATGTCATACCATAAACACAACAATGGACATCCACTCATAAATCGACAAGCCTTTAGAATATTTTAAGCATTCACAGTGAACACTACTGTGCGTTTCACTAACAGTAAAAATTACAAATTATCCATTGTTTCTTGAGATAATCAACCTAACTCAAATCACAATTATTTTCATAATTTTCATTATCAATATTATCATCCTTATTATGATTTACTTTTGAACAGATTCAAAATTTGATCCTGCAAGGATTGTATCTAGTGAGCAATGATCCAAGCGCATCACGTGGACATCCACTCATAAATCGACAAGCCTTTAGAATATTTTAAGCCTTCACAGTGAACACTACTGTGCGTTTCACTGTAGTAAAAATCACATATTACCCATTGTTTCTTGAGATAATCAACCTAACTCAAATCACAATTATTTTCATTATTTTCATTATCAATATTATCATCCTTATTATGTTTTACTTTTAAACAGATTCAAAATTTGATCCTGCATGGATTGAATCTAGGGATCAATGATCCAAGCGCATCACGTGACCTAGCCACCTTTCTCTGTCTTCAGCCTTCTCTCACTGACCTGAAGATTAGTTCTTATAAGGATGACGGTCTTCATACACGTGTATATCTACATGATGAGTTTTACCGTGAGATTGCCCGTCTAGCTCCATCGTCAAAGGTAACTTCAACGTTTTGTTCACTGGTTGCATTAATCAATTTATCGATTTAATATATTCACATGTTTTCTCTTTTTTTCCAAATTGAAGTGATGTTCTTGACAAAATTCATAATACAGACAATATTAAATAACATTTATTCCCTTTCGAATAATCATAACAGCTGCCGTTATTAATGTGAATATTAAAGAGAATGAATTGATTGACTGATTGACCTATTGAGTGATAACTGACTAACGGACTGATTGGTTGATATAGCTTAGCATGCGCCTGCTGGTATTCTTTTTCTGATATCCAAAATATATCAGCTATAATGGTAAGAAATTTACCATTACATAACAATCAATCATGATCAAACATGATATCTTAATGAGATATGTCATACCATAAACACAACAATGGACATCCACTCATAAATCGACAAGCCTTTAGAATATTTTAAGAATTCACAGTGAACACTACTGTGCGTTTCACTGATCGTAAAAAACACAAATTACCCATTGTTTCTTGAGATAATCAACCTAACTCAAATCACAATTATTTTCATTATTTTCATTATCAATATTATCATCCTTGTTACGTTTTACTTTTAAACAGATTCAAAATTTGATCCTGCAAGGATTGAATCTAGAGAGCAATGATCCAAGCGCATCACGTGACCTAGCCACCTTTCTCTGTCTTCAGCCTTCTCTCACTGACCTGAAGATTAGTTCTTATAAGGATTATCTTCGTGATACAGGTGTATATATACATGATGAGTTTTACCGTGAGATTGCCCGTCTTGCTCCATCGTCAAAGGTAACTTCAACGTTTTGTTCACTGGTTGCATTAATATTTCGATTCAATATATTCACACGTTTCCTCCTTTTTTTCAAATTGAAGTAATGTTGTTGACAAAATTCATAATACAGACAATATTAAATAAATTTATTCCCTTTCGAATAATCAGAACAGCTGTCGTTATTAATGTGAATATTAAAGAGAATGAATTGATTGACTGATTGACCTATTGAGTGATAACTGACTAACTGACTGATTGGTTGATATAGCTTAGCATGCGCCTGCTGGTATTCTTTTTTCTGATATCCAAAATATACCAGCTATAATGGTTAGAACTTTACCATCACATAACAATCAATAAAGTACACCTTTGCTCACTAAAAGCATAATATCTTAATGAGATATGTCATACCATAAACACAACAATCGACATCCACTCCAGAAATCGACAAGCCCTTAGACTATTTTAAGCATTCAGAGTGAACATGATAGTAAAAAGTATAAATTGCCCATTGTTTCGCGAGATAATCAACCTAACTAAAATCACAATTATTTTCATTATTTTCATTATCAATATTATCATCCTTATTATGATTTACTTTGAACAGATTCAAAATTTGATCCTGCAAGGATTGTATCTAGTGAGCAATGATCCAAGCGCATCACGTGGACATCCACTCATAAATCGACAAGCCTTTAGAATATTTTAAGCCTTCACAGTGAACACTACTGTGCGTTTCACTGTAGTAAAAATCACATATTACCCATTGTTTCTTGAGATAATCAACCTAACTCAAATCACAATTATTTTCATTATTTTCATTATCAATATTATCATCCTTATTATGATTTACTTTTGAACAGATTCAAAATTTGATCCTGCAAGGATTGTATCTAGTGAGCAATGATCCAAGCGCATCACGTGACCTAGCCACCTTTCTCTGTCTTCAGCCTTCTCTCACTGACCTGAAGATAAGTTCTTATAAGGATGATGGTTGTCATACACGTGTATGTCTACATGATGAGTTTTACTGTGAGATTGCCCATCTTGCTCCATCGTCAAAGGTAACTTCAACGTTTTGTACACTGGTTGCATTAATCAATTGATCGATTTAATATATTCGCATGTTTTCTCTTTTTTTTTTCAAAATGAAGTAATGTTGTTGACAAAATTCATAATACAGACAATATTATATAAATATTTATCCATGTCAAATGATCACAACAGCTGCCGTTATTAATGTGAATATTCAAGAGAATGAATTGATTGACTGATTGACCTATTGAGTGATAACTGACTAACTGAATGATTGGTTGATATAGCTTAGTATGCGCCTGCTGGTATTCTTTTTTCTGATATCCAAAATATACCAGCTATAATGGTTAGAACTTTACCATTACATAACAATCAATAAAGAACACCTTTGCTCACTAAAAGCATAATATCTTAATGAGATATGTCATACCATAAACACAACAATCGACATCCACTCCAGAAATCGACAAGCCCTTAGACTATTTTAAGCATTCAGAGTGAACATGATAGTAAAAAGTATAAATTGCCCATTGTTTCGCGAGATAATCAACCTAACTAAAATCACAATTATTTTCATTATTTTCATTATCAATATTATCATCCTTATTATGTTTTACTTTTAAACAGATTCAAAATTTGATCCTGCATGGATTGAATCTAGGGATCAATGATCCAAGCGCATCACGTGACCTCGCAACCTTTCTCTGTCTTCAGCCTTATCTCACTGACCTGAAGATAAGTTCTTATGAGGATTATCGACGTGATACAGGCGTATATCTACATGATGAGTTTTACCGTGAGATTGCCCGTCTTGCTCCATCGTCAAAGGTAACTTCAACGTTTTGTTCACTGGTTGCATTAATATTTCGATTCAATATATTCCCACGTTTTCTCCTTTTTTTCAAATTGAAGTAATGTTGTTGACAAAATTCATAATACAGACAATATTAAATAAATTTATTCCCTTTCGAATAATCAGAACAGCTGCCGTTATTAATGTGAATATTAAAGAGAATGAATTGATTGACTGATTGACCTATTGAGTGATAACTGACTAACTGACTGATTGGTTGATATAGCTTAGCATGCGCCTGCTTGTATTCTTTTTTCTGATATCCAAAATATACCAGCTATAATGGTAAGATCTTTACCATTACATAACAATCAATAAAGTACACCTTTGCTCACTAAAAGCATAATATCTTAATGAGATATGTCATACCATAAACACAACAATCGACATCCACTCCAGAAATCGACAAGCCCTTAGACTATTTTAAGCATTCAGAGTGAACATGATAGTAAAAAGTATAAATTGCCCATTGTTTCGCGAGATAATCAACCTAACTAAAATCACAATTATTTTCATTATTTTCATTATCAATATTATCATCCTTATTATGATTTACTTTTGAACAGATTCAAAATTTGATCCTGCAAGGATTGTATCTAGTGAGCAATGATCCAAGCGCATCACGTGGACATCCACTCATAAATCGACAAGCCTTTAGAATATTTTAAGCCTTCACAGTGAACACTACTGTGCGTTTCACTGTAGTAAAAATCACATATTACCCATTGTTTCTTGAGATAATCAACCTAACTCAAATCACAATTATTTTCATTATTTTCATTATCAATATTATCATCCTTATTATGATTTACTTTTGAACAGATTCAAAATTTGATCCTGCAAGGATTGTATCTAGTGAGCAATGATCCAAGCGCATCACGTGACCTAGCCACCTTTCTCTGTCTTCAGCCTTCTCTCACTGACCTGAAGATAAGTTCTTATAAGGATGATGGTTGTCATACACGTGTATGTCTACATGATGAGTTTTACTGTGAGATTGCCCATCTTGCTCCATCGTCAAAGGTAACTTCAACGTTTTGTACACTGGTTGCATTAATCAATTGATCGATTTAATATATTCGCATGTTTTCTCTTTTTTTTTTCAAAATGAAGTAATGTTGTTGACAAAATTCATAATACAGACAATATTATATAAATATTTATCCATGTCAAATGATCACAACAGCTGCCGTTATTAATGTGAATATTCAAGAGAATGAATTGATTGACTGATTGACCTATTGAGTGATAACTGACTAACTGAATGATTGGTTGATATAGCTTAGTATGCGCCTGCTGGTATTCTTTTTTCTGATATCCAAAATATACCAGCTATAATGGTTAGAACTTTACCATTACATAACAATCAATAAAGAACACCTTTGCTCACTAAAAGCATAATATCTTAATGAGATATGTCATACCATAAACACAACAATCGACATCCACTCCAGAAATCGACAAGCCCTTAGACTATTTTAAGCATTCAGAGTGAACATGATAGTAAAAAGTATAAATTGCCCATTGTTTCGCGAGATAATCAACCTAACTAAAATCACAATTATTTTCATTATTTTCATTATCAATATTATCATCCTTATTATGTTTTACTTTTAAACAGATTCAAAATTTGATCCTGCATGGATTGAATCTAGGGATCAATGATCCAAGCGCATCACGTGACCTCGCAACCTTTCTCTGTCTTCAGCCTTATCTCACTGACCTGAAGATAAGTTCTTATGAGGATTATCGACGTGATACAGGCGTATATCTACATGATGAGTTTTACCGTGAGATTGCCCGTCTTGCTCCATCGTCAAAGGTAACTTCAACGTTTTGTTCACTGGTTGCATTAATATTTCGATTCAATATATTCACACGTTTTCTCCTTTTTTTTCAAATTGAAGTAATGTTGTTGACAAAATTCATAATACAGACAATATTAAATAAATTTATTCCCTTTCGAATAATCAGAACAGCTGCCGTTATTAATGTGAATATTAAAGAGAATGAATTGATTGACTGATTGACCTATTGAGTGATAACTGACTAACTGACTGATTGGTTGATATAGCTTAGCATGCGCCTGCTGGTATTCTTTTTTCTGATATCCAAAATATACCAGCTATAATGGTAAGATCTTTACCATTACATAACAATCAATAAAGTACACCTTTGCTCACTAAAAGCATAATATCTTAATGAGATATGTCATACCATAAACACAACAATCGACATCCACTCCAGAAATCGACAAGCCCTTAGACTATTTTAAGCATTCAGAGTGAACATGATAGTAAAAAGTATAAATTGCCCATTGTTTCGCGAGATAATCAACCTAACTAAAATCACAATTATTTTCATTATTTTCATTATCAATATTATCATCCTTATTATGATTTACTTTTGAACAGATTCAAAATTTGATCCTGCAAGGATTGTATCTAGTGAGCAATGATCCAAGCGCATCACGTGGACATCCACTCATAAATCGACAAGCCTTTAGAATATTTTAAGCCTTCACAGTGAACACTACTGTGCGTTTCACTGTAGTAAAAATCACATATTACCCATTGTTTCTTGAGATAATCAACCTAACTCAAATCACAATTATTTTCATTATTTTCATTATCAATATTATCATCCTTATTATGATTTACTTTTGAACAGATTCAAAATTTGATCCTGCAAGGATTGTATCTAGTGAGCAATGATCCAAGCGCATCACGTGACCTAGCCACCTTTCTCTGTCTTCAGCCTTCTCTCACTGACCTGAAGATAAGTTCTTATAAGGATGATGGTTGTCATACACGTGTATGTCTACATGATGAGTTTTACTGTGAGATTGCCCATCTTGCTCCATCGTCAAAGGTAACTTCAACGTTTTGTACACTGGTTGCATTAATCAATTGATCGATTTAATATATTCGCATGTTTTCTCTTTTTTTTTTCAAAATGAAGTAATGTTGTTGACAAAATTCATAATACAGACAATATTATATAAATATTTATCCATGTCAAATGATCACAACAGCTGCCGTTATTAATGTGAATATTCAAGAGAATGAATTGATTGACTGATTGACCTATTGAGTGATAACTGACTAACTGAATGATTGGTTGATATAGCTTAGTATGCGCCTGCTGGTATTCTTTTTTCTGATATCCAAAATATACCAGCTATAATGGTTAGAACTTTACCATTACATAACAATCAATAAAGAACACCTTTGCTCACTCAAGCATGATATCTTAATGAGATATGTCATACCATAAACACAACAATCGACATCCACTCATAAATCGACAAGCCCTTAGAACATTTTAAGCCTTCACAGTGAACACTACTGTGCGTTTCACTGATAGTAAAAATCACAAATTACCCATTGTTTCTTGAGATAATCAACCTAACTCAAATCACAATTATCCTCATCATTTTCATGATCAATATTATCATCTTTATTATGTTTTACTTTTAAACAGATTCAAAATTTGATCCTGCAAGGATTGAATCTAGTGCACAATGATCCAAGCGCATCACGTGACCTAGCCACCTTTCTCTGTCTTCAGCTTTCTCTCACTGACCTGAAGATTAGTTCTTATCATGTTTATAATGATTATAATCGTGATAAACGCGTACATCTACACGATGAGTTTTACCGTGAGGTTGCCCGTCTTGCTCCATCGTCAAAGGTAACTTCAACGTTTTGTTCACCGGTTGCCTTAATCAATTTATCGATTTAATATATTCACATGTTTTCTCTTTTTTTTTCAAAATGAAGTAATGTTGTTGACAAAATTCATAATACAGACAATATTATATAAATATTTATCCATGTCAAATGATCACAACAGCTGCCGTTATCAATGTGAATATTCAAGAGAATGAATTGATCGACTGATTGACCTATTGAGTGATAACTGACTAACTGACTGATTGGTTGATATAGCTTAGTATGCGCCTGCTGGTATTCTTTTTCTGATATCCAAAATATACCAGCTATAATGGTAAGATCTTTACCATTACATAACAATCAATAAAGTACACCTTTGCTCACTAAAAGCATAATATCTTAATGAGATATGTCATACCATAAACACAACAATCGACATCCACTCGATAAATCGACAAGCCCTTAGAATATTTTAAGTATTCACAGTGAACACTACTGTGCGTTTCACTGATAGTAAAAAGCACAAATTACCCATTGTTTCGTGAGATAATCAACCTAACTTAAATCACAATTATCCTCATCATTTTCATGATCAATATTATCATCCTTATTATGTTTTACTTTTAAACAGATTCAAAATTTGATCCTGCATGGATTGAATCTAGAGAGCAATGATCCAAGCGCATCACGTGACCTCGCCACCTTTCTCTGTCTTCAGCCTTCTCTCACTGACCTGAAGATAAGTTCTTATAAGGATGATGGTCGTCATACACGTGTATGTCTACATGATGAGTTTTACCGTGAGATTGCCCGTCTTGCTCCATCGTCAAAGGTAACTTCAACGTTTTGTTCACTGGGTGCATTAATCAATTTATCGATTTAATATATTCACATGTTTCCAAAATGAAGTAATGCTGTCGACAAAAGTTATAATACAGACAATATTAAATAACATCCATGTCGAATAATCATAACACTGCCGTTATTAATGTGAATATTAAAGAGAATGAATTGATTGACTGATTGACCTATTGAGTGATAACTGACTGACTGATTGGTTTATATATAATTAAGTATGCGCCTGCTGGTATTCTTTTTTCTGATATCCTAAATATACCATATATAATGGTAAGAACTTTACCATTACATAACAATCAATAAAGTACTCCTTTGCTCACTAAAAGCATAATATCTTAATGAGATATGTCATACCATAAACACAACAATCGACATCCACTCCATAAATCGACAAGCCCTTAGAATATTTTAAGCCTTCACAGTGAACACTACTGTGCGTTTCACTGATAGTAAAAAAGTACAAATTGCCCATTGTTTCTCGAGATAATCAACCTAACTAAAATCACAATTATCTTCATCATGATCAATATTATCATCCTTATTATGTTTTACTTTTAAACAGATTCAAAATTTGATCCTATCTTAATGAGATATGTCATACCATAAACACAACAAGGGACAACAAGGGAGGTTCACAAAATGACACACACACACACGAATCCATACATAAAACTGAAAGCTTTCGGACAGTGAGCGAGGTACCTAAACGGATTCATATTCAGCACACAGACGATCGAATACATCATGTAGATATTTATATTTTGATAACGATATAACACTTCTACAATAAAAAGGAGTATAATTTTCCTCACTCGCTGCGCTCGCTCGTGAAATAATTGTTTAATGTTTGTTGTTTTTTTTAAAAAGCAAACGAATTGGGCGAGTGAGATGACGAAATAAATAATTCAGATGTTTCGTATGCTTACAGTGTAATTTACTGCGGGGTAAGTGTGTGCTTCCTAGCTCGCTTCGCTCTCTTGAAATGGTTAGAGACATGTTAGTTTCGGACAGAAAACAAGAGACCAGGGACGTGCTAAAATAGAGTCATTGGCAGCGAGGTGACTAGATATTTAATTGAAATATCATATAGGCCTGTAGTGGTCTGATAGTGTATTTTCATATTAAAATAACATGTCTTTTATTGCAAATGAAGTTGTAAGTTTTCGGCTCGCTCGCTTCGCTCGCTCGCAAAATTTAAAAACATTGTGGCAGTCAGCAAAATGCATCATTTTAACAAAATTTGAAAATGCTTCATGTCCCTAAAGACACCTTGGTTCGAGATTACTGTCGTTATTGTTAACATGATAGAAATTACCACACACATCCGCACAGAGGGGCAGGGTGGAGGTTGCCCACCCCTCCCCCCCCCAAAAAAAAAAAATTGAATACTTAACATGTTTTTACTGAAAAATTGTCAAAAAATTCACCAAAAGTATGCACCAGATCCTTCAATTTCAATTTGAAAAATATAAAGAGCCTTCATGCACCAGCTCGGTTGCTTCGCTCCCTCGCTTTTGTATTTGAAAATTGTATGCGCCTTGCCCCACCCCCCGAAAAAAATCTGTGTATGGCTATGCTTGGTGCCTCCCCCCCCCCCCCCCCCAATGAGTTGACCCACAGAAAGCCACTGAATGTGAACTTGTGACTCGGACTCGATTTTTTTTTTGACTCGGACTCGTGGACTCGGACTCTGAGGTGATGACTCGGACTCGGACTTTGAGGCTATGACTCGGACTCAGAGATGATGACTCGGACTCGGGCACAGCACTGGTCCACAAGTTTTCACTTCTGTAATAATCAATCTCATATCATACAAATTTTCACAGTTTGGGGTTCACTGCTCTTCTAACTGGTCTTAAATCCCAGTACATTTCCTGAAATGACACTTCGGCGAAAGGTATTGGAAGAAACTTAGAATGTTGTTTTGTTTGTGACGATTCGTTATTATGTAAGCAATATTGTCGCGACCAATGAAATTGCTCATCAACATTCACATTTTCAGGTGGCGGCGGTCATGATACGATCAAAGATAGGCTCCCTTTACCCGGATTCACACCCGAGACCTTAACTTAAAATCAACTTGTGATCAAGTCGATTACGATGTTAATGAGGTCACCGGTGGTCAGTGGTCAATGGAGCGTTAAACTTTAATTTAAACCTCGTGTGAACAAACTTGCATCCAGTTGATTACAAGATAAGTTGATTATAAGCTTTGTTCTTTTCCAGACCGGGATGCTAATGAGGTCGCTGGAGCGTGTCGCATCAGCTAGATCACAAGATTTCTTGAATTTGAGACGTTTTGTTGTTAAGTCATATTTAGCTATTGTATAGAACACACTATGGCATTATAGTCGGTAAAATAGGGCTATTACCGTAGTCGTCCGGTCTTTGAAGTATCGATTTCTGCTAGCTTTTACTGCCGTATGATAGCATAGGTCTAATTTCGACATTTTATATTTTTTTACCCTTTAACAAGTGTATCTTGAACATCTCAATATTTTCATGGCCAATCCAGCAGGGGGTATAAGAAATATGATATGAAAGGGGAGAAAATTATAATTACTGAGGAATTAGGTCTACTGATCACAATTGAGAACTTAAAATATATTGTAGCGGAATTTGGGGTTCTCTATCATGAAATGGGGAGAGCGGACATGTCCTCCCCCCCCCCCCCCCCCCCCCTCAGTATACTTATAAAGGCACCCCTATTTTCTCATATTAGGGCAGTTCTGGAATACGAAATTTCTTCACATTTTTACCACCAAATCGCAACAACAACAACAAAAATATCACTGTCGTTTCGCTCGAGCGAACAATGCTGTAAAACTGAAGAGTTGCTTTAACGGGCAGACTTTGTCATCCCCATCGCTAAGAGGTGCCTCTTAGCGATGACCCTCCCATTGCTACGCCCGGTCTCTAATCTCTCACACCATCTTACCATGTTACCAGCGACGACCAAATAATCCCGTTCGCATACTAATGATGAGAGGTGAGGGAAAGAAATTATTAACAGTGATCTAATAGAGCAAAGTTTCTTCTTTTTTTAATAAAAATTCTAAAACTTGCACGTTTGCTATACAAAGAAATATGTATAAAAGGGGGAGAAATATACTTGTTCGGGGGAGTTGGTTGGGCTGTATAGTAAGTAAGTATTTGAGGTGGGCCCCCAAGAGTGTTTGACCCCTCCCCCTAATAAGCTGGGACCCTTCCGGTGTGCCTGTCTTCCCCCCCCCCCCCCCCCCCCCACATCATCATCACAAAGATCGACCTCTCTGCGCTGTACTAGACAAGTCAATCTTGAATGGTTGGTTGGCAGACTAGACAAGATATGCAATTGCATTGTAACACGCATGCGCTCATACCAACGTGTTAGGCCATGTCAGCCATTGTCATAGGGAATGAATATCTAGGATAGGTATTCCATGAACCTGTCGTTAATGAATGAAATGTGTACAATACTTGGAATCCAGTTTGCATACATTGCTGGATGTTATTCTCTGAAGCTTTCAGGTTGTCAAGGAGAGCCCTACACCTGTAATCGAAATTTTAATCCTATTGTTTCCTTAACTTTAAGTTAAGGTTTCCCCATGTGAATTCTACTTTTATTAGTCCATCTCTACTAGGGTCCTGTGGGCTATCAACCGGTGTGAACATTTCCTGAAAAAAAATGGAAGTGCTCCGACAGAATGCCAGTTAATATTTTGATCAGAGTTTATTATAAAATGAAAGTGGTTTGCATCTTGTCTTTCTATCCAACGTTATACCTATACTATTATAAAGAGCCGAGCTCACTTTTTAGAAACAAGATCAGGAGGCAAGTGTTCTTATTCATTCAGCAACATGTTCCGAATTTGGTAATATTTTACAGCGCTTTTCTCAAATACATCATGAAAATACATCTGATTCATTCTGGTGGAAATTCTGCGTTTTACTAAAAAGAAACTGAGTTTTTGTCGATAGCTCGCTTCGCTCGCTCATAGAAACAAAATGGTTTTAGATGGCAAGCGATGCACCAAAAAGCATCATATTTGGCAGTCAGGTGATCAAAACTATTTAGATATCTTTGAGGCTATCAAGGAATGTAATTTTTTCCTCGCTCGCTGCGCTCACTCGAATATGTAATGTAGATATTTTATAGAACTGCAGTGGATTTTGATGACCAAAAACACTTCATCAATAAAAGAGTGTGTTTCCCCTATCTCGCCTCCCCCACCCCCCTTCCTCGCTTGTAATATAGGTTTTTTCCGTCCAATTTCGCACTTACTGCATGCAAGAGTAAAGATAGGTCATTCAATTTCGCACATAGTACATGAGAAAGTATAAATAGGTCATTCAATTTCGCGGATAGGGCAGTCAAAATCACCAATCGGCATTGAAATTCGTACATAGTTCAACCAAGTTCGCCCGTTAAACCCACTGGAGCTAAGTTAGAGCATTCACTTTCGCCATAGGGCATCCAATTACGATTTGTGCATCCAATTTAGCAAATGTGATTTTTTTTCTATTTGTTTTTATATCTCTTTCAGGTTTATATCTTCTTCCACTTCTATGTGCTTACTTTGTCTATATTAAGTAGCGGAATAAAAATCATATTTATCAGATGGCCCAAAGGCATGTGAATTAACAGAGGGAAATTTTCCTTACATTTCCCTCTGTTAATTCATAATGTCTTTTTACATCTTTGTAAATTATTTTCTTTCATTATGTATATTTTCTTGTGGTCATTTGCACCATCTCTTCAATTATATGCATTGACTAGAGACATAAGTCATAGCATGTATACAATATCATAATCTTCTTTCATAATGTTTATTTTCTTGTGGTCATTTGCACCATCTATTCAAATATGCAGTGACGTGAGACATGAATCATAGCATGTATACAATATCATGATTTTCTTTCATAATGTTTATTTTCTTTTGGCCAATTTTGCACCATCTCTTCAAATATGCATTGACTAGAGACATAAATCATTGCATGTAAAGAATATCATAATTTTCTTCTTTCATATTGTATACTGTATAAGAGTCATGCAGATACAGTGCTTAATTGAATGCACTATGGCGAATCTGAATGCCCATTTTGAATTTTGGCTTCCCTATGGTGATTTTCAATGACTAGTTTGCATTTTTGAAAATTAAACAAATTTTTTCGGCAGGTTCGAATCCCGCTGGTTCCAATTTTTTCTGACTCGTAATTTTCATTACGGATCGAACATACGATCTTTAACACTGGGAGTCATGCCGAAAAATTTGTTTACAAATTAAGATACTTGATATTTTGTAAGTAATATACCTTGTTCTCTCACTTGTCTTTGGGATTGAATGAGTGCATGATTGCTTGGTTGTTGTTTTTTTTCTGATTGATTGGCTTGGGTGATAATTGAGTGAGTGAGTGACTGGCTGTTTAGTTGATGTTGCTTGGCCTGCACGTTTGCATGCTGGTATTCTTTTTCAGATATCCAAAATATGATAGCTTAATTTACCTAAGATTAACATTACAAAACAATCAATAAAGTATGCAATTGGTCACTCAAGCATGACATATCAATGTGATTTATCATACCATAAAAACGACGATGGATATACACTCATAAATCACCAGAAAGCTCTCAGAACATAAAATTGTAATCATTGATCCCATGATGTTATAGATTTGCATGTGTTTTATTCGTAAACGATAACATTAAACCCACCTAAATTTAGACCAGTACCATTTATCTATTCTAAATAAAAGTAATCAGCACAATCTTATAACTACGGTAGCTAATATGCTGTAGATATTGTTGCTATTTGACAAACTCAACCTTGCTCCTGATGTATTTGTTATCATTAACATCACCATCATCATCTTTATGTTTCACTTTTGAACAGATTCAAAAGTTGACTCTGGAAGAATTGAATCTAGAGGGGAATGATTCAAGTGCATCACGTGACCTAGCCAGATTTCTCTGTCTTCATCCTTGTCTCACTGACCTGAACATTAGTTCTCATTATGATAAAGATGTTCTGGTTTCCCGTGTATGGCTGCATGATGAGTTCTACCATGAGACTGTTCGTCTGGCTTCATTCTCAAAGGTATACTTTCAACGTTGTTTTAGTTAGATTGTCGGATGTCAGTGAAAACAAAGATAGGGTTGCAGAAATTTATAGTGATATGCCTTTAATTCACTTCAAAATTAAAATGTCAGAAGAATCCGTAAGTACTTATCAAAGCAGACTACAAAACAGGTCATCCATGCCCTAGTGACATCTCGATTGGATCGCTGTAACGCTCTTCTCGTTGGCGTTCCCCTCTTCAACTATTTCTCGCTTGCAACGGGTGCATAATGCTGCACGCGTGCTCACTAAGGCAAGGAAGTACACACAGATAAGTCCTATCCTTCGACCATTACACTGGCCCCCAGTTCAGAAGAGAATCGTGTTCAAGATATGTCTGACTACCTTCAAGATTCTGCATGGACATGCCTCAGAGTACCTTTCTGAGATGGTGTCAGTAATGAGGTCGGTGAGGTCAATGAGGTCCTCAGGGGCCACGAGACTGGTAGTACCAAGGACAAGAATAGTCACCTACGGGGACAGATCCTTCGCTAAAGCTGCACACGTTCTCTGGAACTCACTTCCTCCTTATCTAAGACAAATATACTCCACAGAACAACTGAAAACACAACTAATTTAAAAGACATATCTGCTTACCTAAGATTTGAATGTCAGTACCTGTACATTATCTGTTGAACTATTTTCATGTACCCTGCATACTTATTGTAGTCACGCTTTGATCGAAAGGTTTTCGGATATGTGCGCGTTATAAGTTTTTATTATAGGTTTTCCCGGTCAATTTCATGATTTTGTCATTCAAGTTCATATTCCGAGCATTCATTTTCCCACATTTCACCTCGCAGCTCTGAAGCGGCTTTCAAATTCATTCAGGGTCATTCGGATTCAATATCCGAGCAATCAATTGTTCATTTGGGTCATTCAAATTCAAAGTAGGAGCATGCTTTTTGATAAATGGGCAATCAAAGTTGGCTTGGGGTCAATGTGGGTGTTTTTTACTTAGTTTTGAATGAATTGGATGTCTTTGTCAAGACAATATTTTAGGTTTATGCCATGAATGCTTCCATTGAAACTGGTAACATGGAAATTATAAACACTTCATAATATTGCTGTTTATTTAGGCTTCCACATGAGATATTGTGAGATTGTGTTTGGTCAGTTAGTTTTTTTTTTTTATAATTGACGCTAAGTGATTAGTGTTGTGGTGTTGTCTATTTATGTGTGGCGTCATCAAGGAGTGTAAGTTAGAAATTATGTCGTTATTTTGTTAAAGTATTGGAGTATACATGAACATATAAGGGCGTGATATTGTAAATATACAATGATGGGAAGAAATCTTCAATGAGAGTAATGGTCATGATAGTGTTGAGTTTCACATTTTCGACCTTTAATTAGATCATCTTCAGAAACTGAGGTATATAAAACTGAACATTAGAAGCCTTCTTATCAATTATTGCATCAATATATACATAAACAGTTCTTGTTCAGTTTTACCTCAGTTCCTGAAGATGATCTAAATACAGGTAGAAAATTTGACACTCAACACTATGACTCTCATTAGAGTTTTCTTCTTATCTTTGTATATTGCACATCATCCATGTTAATTGTGGATATCTTTGTAAGTGGATACAAATTCAGAACAATATAGAACCTTAAAAAAAAAAAATAAACATACTATACAGCAGCCTGCGAAAATTTGATTTTTTTTCATGTGTGTGTGTTAGGGGTGAGGGGTGTGCGGGTAGATTGTGTACATTCTAAAAAGGGATTGGTCAAAATAACCAATGTGTTGGTGAATATGTGTCTGGCAAAAAAATATAGGTTTTCCCGGTCAATTTCATACTTTTTTCATTCCAATTCATGAACGTGCATTCAATTTCACGCAACGCACGCCCCGCGAAGACATTCGGGCTTTCAAATTCCGAATCCGAACGATCAGTTTCATTTATGGGCGCTCTTATTCTCTTTCCGTTAATCAAAATCACGCATGAGCGTTCAATTTCCAAATGCGAGCATTGTATTTCCTACTTGCGCATTCAAATTCAACTCGTAGTCACGATGACGCTGTTTGGGGCGTTCAATTTCATTTTCCTGCGTTCAATTTCCTACTTCGTGCACTCAATTTAGAGGAGAAGATAAGAGGGGGTTATGAGGGGGAGAGCGGGTCGAGCGTTGGTTCTTTCTGATAAACGAGCACACTCCGAAAAAGGATTAGTCAAAATAACTATTATTTTGGTGCATATTGTCCGACCAAAATTTTGGTGAAGATTGACCAATATGATGATGGTCATGATTACCCAATTATTTGTTGAAAATTATTGTACCCAAATTTTGGTTGATTTTTATGTTCAGACAAAAATTCACCAACACATTGGTTATCTTGACCAATCCCTTCGTAGAATGTACACAATATACCCGCACATCCCTCATCCCTAACACACAAGAAAAAAATCCCATTTTCGTAGGCCTCCAGTATGCTTATTCTTTTTTTTTATTTTCGACTTGTATTTAGATCATCTTCAGGAACTGAGGTAAAACAGAACAAGAACTGTTTTTGTATACACTGATATAAGAAGGCATCAAAATGTTCAGTTTTACCTACAATTTCTGAAGATGATCTAATCAAAGGTCGAAAATGTGAAACTCAACACTATCATGACTATGACTCTCATTGAAGATTTCTTCCAATCTTTGTATATTTACAATGATATCATGTCCTTTTATGCTCATGTATACTTCAATACTTTAACAGCATAACAACATAATTTCTAACTTACACTCCTTGATGACACCACCTATAAAAAGACAAAATCACAACACTAACCACACAATGCGTCAATTAAAAAACCAAATGACAAACAACATGATCTCAAAATCTCTCCTGTGGAAGCCTAAATAAACAGCAATATGAAATGTTTATAATTTCCCTGTTGCCAGTTTACAATGGAAGCATTTATGGCATAAACCTAAAATAGTGGACTTAAGCATGATAACATTATGGCAAATGTCTTGCCAAAGAAGCTCAATTTATTCCGAACTAAGTGAAAACACCCGCAATTACCCCAAGCTAACTAAATGCAATGATTATTTTAAATTGAATGCACTTATTTGGAACTTGGTTGCCTTTTCACGAATATGAATGACCAAGGAGATTCGGCCGCCGGCTTGAAATGAATTTGATTGCCCATTTATCAAAAAGCATGCTCCTACTTTGAATTTGAATGACCCAAATGAACAATTGATTGCTCGGATAGTGAATCTGAATGACCCAATTTGAATTTGAAAGCTGCTTCAGAGCTGCGAGCGTGAAATACGGGAAATTGAATGCTCGGAATATGAACTTGAATGACAAAATCATGAAATTGACCGGGAAAACCTATAGTAAAATCAACCACAATTTTGGTACAGTAATTTTAAACAAATAAATTGGTAATTTTATGACCATCATATTGGTCAATCTTCACAAAAATTTTGGTCGGACAATATGCACAAACACGGTACTTATTTTGACTAATCCCTTTTTCGGAGTGTGCTCGTTTATCAGAAACAGCCAACGCTCGTCCCTCCCCCTCTCCTCCTCATAACCCCCTTTTTATCTTCTCCACTAAATTGAGTGCACGAAGTAGGAAATTGATCGGCTGAAAATAAAATTGAACGCCACAAACAGCGTCATCGTGACTACTGGGTGAATTTGAATACACAAGTAGGAAATACAATGCTCGCATTTGGAAATTGAATGCACATGCGTGATTTTGATTTTACGGAAAGGGAATAAGAGCGCCCATTAATGAAATTGATCGATCGGATTCTGAATTTGAAAGCCCGAATGTCTTCGCGAGCGTGGGTTGCGTGAAATTGAATACACATTCATGAATTGGAATGGAAAAAGTATGAAATTGACCCGAAAAGCCTATATTATTGTTATTATTATTATTATTATTATCATCATTATTGTTATTATCATTATTATCATGATTATCATTATTATTATTATTATTATAATTATTATCATTACCGTACACATACTTTATTGCTTTAGAAGTTACATAATTTCCTCCTTTTTTTTTCCAAGTAACAGGTTGATTGGCCCACCTGTCATGATTGATTAATTATTCCCTGATTTTAAACGGTGTTTTTTTTTTCTTTTTTTTTCAGTTAGGTGACTACTTGACTCGTGACGACTATTCCGTAACTTCTACGTGACATTAGTCAAATAGTCATATTATTTGGATATAGTTCTTCCGTATTCAGAAATCATCTCATTGCATATCATACTTGTTTCTACTCTTCCTCCTCCTCCTTATTCTTCTTTTTCTTCTCCTTTTTCTTCTTTTTCTGCTTGTTATTTTTAGCATTATTATTACCATCATTATTACCATTACCATTACCATTATTCAAGTTCAAGTTGAAGTTCAAGTTCGATTTATTCTTTCAGTCATAAAATTTAAAAAATCTACAATGATATTCACAGTGTAAAATGTACATATACGTAACATAAAGGATTGAAGAAAAGGAAACTACAAGAAAGTTGAAAACTTGTAAGGTGTAGCTCCCTAAAATATGCTCATAACAAAATTAACAAAGTAGAGTAATAGTCATGTAGAAAACATAAATACACATCATACAATTCACCAAAATGCAAACCACCAGCAAACACTAGCAAACATACAAGGGGGGGGGGGTAATGGTAATTTCTGTCAAATATATGAAGGTATGAAGATCAATCTGCATATATGAAACAATGTATAATTCTGTTAACTTATACTTAAAGGAGCTGATTGTAGAAAACTTCTGATGTCGTCTGAAAGATCATTCCTCAAGCGTGGACCTTAATGTCTGACAGAATAGAGCAGTGATTGAGTTTGAACGTTGGAATAATGAAATTTATTACTTGAGCGAGTGTTGCAGCAATGAACAAATCTATTGATAACGAACATTTTAGAAATATTGCTTGAAATAATTGTATACTTGTTCGAAACATCCAAACTGCTACTTGGAGCTTATGTATATCATGATGATCATATATGGTCAGAGTTTTTAGGCGGAAAACAAAGGACGTGAATGGGCTCTGAAAGTGGAATTTGAACAGATTCTTTAAATTTTCTTTTGTAATTTATGCAAGGGTTCTCATTTAGTAGTTCCTACATTCGCCCAAATAATACTACAGTAATGTAGATATGGCAAGATAAGGCTGTTGCAAAGCATAAACAATTCTTATTCTGTTAGGAATAAACGAAGATTACATAGAATTCCGACATATTTTTTTTCGAAACGTTATTTATAACAGATAATCGGGGGTCATTAAAGGACAAATCGTCATCTAGAATTACAATAAGGAACCTCACTGATTTGGAATAATGTAAACAGGTTTGGTTCATATATATTTTCACATCAGAAATATCATGTTAAAATTACTTTTTACTAACATGACAGTTTATTACCAAATCATTACAACAAAACCAGTTCATTATTTTAAGCAACTCTTCATTTGTTTTTTGACAAGTACATTCAAATCATCATGAGCATGATGAGAGGCGACTATATTTGTATCGTCTGCAAAAAGCACAAAATGAAAAAAAGATGAAACATCACATAGAAAAAAAAACAAAACAAAAAAAAAACAGGAGAGGTCCCAGTGTGGAGCCCTGCTGGACTCCACACTGGACTCTCTCACGATGCGAAACATTGTTATAAACAGTATAATGAAAACGATCAGATAGATAATCCTGAAACCATTTCAATGCAATGCCGTGAATACCAAAATTGGGATAATTTAGAAAATGAGATTTTATGGTTTATTACATCAAAGGCTTTGGAAAGATCAAGAAATATACCAAGCGAGTGTAAATTATTATGCATATCATTTAGGATATACTCATGAAGATCAATTAATGCAAGGTCCAAA